>JZLH01S0017406.1:3798-13893 GCA_001188425.1 Eucidaris tribuloides | reverse complement strand
GCAATACAAAATTTTCAAAAAAGAATATTGTGTGTGATTAGTTGTGTTTTGTAGTATTACGTTTTAAGAATTGTTCAGATTATTAATTCAGATTAATTATTCAGATCAATTTGTCACTAAAGAAGCAAAATATGTAGATTTGTAAAGGCAAATTTTCCTTTCCTCGGAGGGGAAAACCAAGTGTGTTTTTTTTCTGTGTTTGCATGGCAAATTTTTATGTACAATTATATGGTTTGGTTGTAAAAATGCGATTTTTTTTGGCTCGCTCGCTACGCTCGCTCGCATATTAGACTTTATATTTTCCATCACGGGGCCATCATCAGCACAATCTACTTGGGGACTTAACTTGCCACAAACATCATAAGTGATTGTATTTGAATGAAAAAAATATGTGACTAAAAAGAAGTGAATTTTGCACTAAATGGCGTCAAATAGTCATGATAAAGCAGAAAGGATAGTATTTTACCGTAGAGCTTCCACAGTACAGTCAGGATCCCGCCCGCAAGGGACTTTTGCGCAATTGCGCCTGTTATGTAGCCTATATTGAGCACAATTTTTTGTGCCCCTCGTATTTGAAAATCTTGAATCTGCCCCTGTATACTGCCTTATCTTAATCACAAGGACTGTTTTAAGTCGATAAAACATACCAAAAACACGCACCAAATCGCACGATTAATTGCATCAAAATTCCAAAAGCTCTCACCGTGGGAGGGGGGACACCCCCCTCCCACACCCTCCCCCCCCTCGCTCGCTCCGCTCGCTCGGGCTCGGATATTCCCTCGCATATTCCGCCCCCCATAAGATCAAATCCTGGCTCACCACTGTCAAAAGCATATGACCAAAATATAATAACTTCCTTTACAATATAATACACAATTTTGCACATTTGATGCAGAGGGCCGCCGTTCTAAGCAATGCTTGAATAGACGGACAGCCAAAGTAAAAGAGAATTTTTATTTTGAATTCTTGGTTATTCATATAGATGGGCCATATTGCAGTGAATCCATTTTATATAATTACTTGGAACACAGGAGTGGTGCATGTGCGTGTATGTGCGTGCTTGTGCAAGTGATGACACACGATGGTGTTGATGTCCAACAATTCAGAGACAAGTAATGAAAGACTTGGGTCAAATACGGGTCAAATTTAACGTTATACTACAAAACAAATGCGTCAAAATCAGAAAAAGAGAGGGGTGGACCAAATTTGGTTTGTTGTTGGGTATAAGATATCTGTACCGTATTGTATTGTGATAAAAAGTATTTTTTGGTGTTTGCCTTTAAGGAGTAAACAGATGTGCATTGTTTTATATGCGGTGGGAGTGAATTCCAAATATCAGGCCCGTTATGCCGAATTGACTTATCGGCTAAAAGGAGTTTTGGGTTATTTAAATGAAAATCGTTGCGATGGCGCGTGGGGTAGCAGGGGCGTAGGCTGGTTTGGGCATGGGGAGGTGCACATCTTTCGGAGGTGGAAGTACTTGAATGAACTACAACATATTGCTGACGATGAAATAAATAAATAATCCTGAAACCACGAGAGAACTGTACCTCTGATACCATAATTATGCATTTTCTTAAGTAAAATTTCGTGATCTATTGTATCAAAGGCCTTACTTATAGGTCCATAAATACTCCTATTATACAGTGTGTCCCAGAAAAAAGAAAACCGAGATTGATGAAGATATTTTTATATGTTAATAACAAATATGACAAAAAAATCGTACATAGTTGGAAAGCATATTTACTCTTCTTTAATTTGATACCAGTTGCAAAGATTTCTATTCACGCATGACTGAGCAAAGACAATCAGAAGGGACACATATATAAAATCATTTGCACGAGCAAATTTGAAATTCAAACGGTCACACTTGAATGTATTCTGAATATCTTCGATTTTGAAGGACATCATTAAAAGGCCTATTTTATCTTCTTTCGTATGATACCTCATTTATGAAAAATGAGCGATGCATGAGTGAGAAAAGACAATTTGAAATGATGCTTGTTTTCAGAAATGTTCCAACATGCATTCATCATGTTCATTAACTCTGCTTTCTGGATTTGGCAGCCAGCAACCAAGAAATTACCTCGCTAACAAGTTTCGGAGTTTATTGTTGTGCCCGAAGCAAGATATTGTGTGAAGTCAGCTGTGCGTGAACCTTTTGTTCAGCTTAACTGTAAAATCTCAAAATGTATATTCATACTGAAAATCACGCTAAAACAGGCATGTTTCAATTTTACTTGTTCTCCGTCATACGTTATTCATTTTTTACACATGAGGTGTCAGATAAAAGAAGAAATATTGAATATTCATGTCATGCTTTTATTTCTTAAAAATGATTACATTTACTACCCCGAAAATGCACTCAAACATGAAATTTGTGCGTGCAAATGAAATTTTGGTAGCATCAATATTCATTGTTTTAATTCAATCATGCGTGAGCAATGAATAACATGCTGTGTATCAAATGAAAGAAGAGAAACACAGCTTTACAAACATACCTAATTCATCTAACATATTGTTTATTATGATGGAATATTTTTGCCATGGAATCCGGTTTCCTTTTTTCTGGGACACACTGTATGTGTTTTGTTGGCAAGAGAATCAATTATTTTATCACAAGTTTTAATAATCGCATAATTAGTTGAAAACCCTTTTCTGAATCCAAACTGATTGGAATTTATATTGCAATTATTAATCAAAAATATTTATATAGATGTTCATGTGCAATTTTTTTCTCGAGAATTTTGGATATGACGGGTAATGATGATATTGGTTGGTAATTTTTTATTTGGGATGCATCATTTTTTTTTTTTATAAATGGGGATTACTTTGGCAATTTTTAAAGAATTTGGGAATTTTCCTTCGTATGCTTTTATTTGCCACCAGGTCTATCTACGTTGGGCTACACGTTAACGGTCTTTTCATTGGCGATAATCGTCGGATTAAGGTAAACATTCTGGAATTAAATGAATAAATTAATACAAGTTTGAACGAATGAACGAATGAGATGATGGAAGATACGGCAGGCCATGCCGTTTTATTTAAAATACGTGTCGTTGGCGTAAATGATCACAGCCTTCATTGGTTCAGAGATTACTTCGGTATTCGAAAACTTTCGACTCAATCAAATAAAATAATACTTTTTCCTACTCATTGTCTGTGTCATGTGGTGTGCCACAAGGGCCCAATGCTTGATATGATGTAAATTAAATGGATAATCTAGTCGGTCAGCACGCCGACGACAGGTTATTATATTTTTCTGTCTCGACCAAAAATTAGTCAAATTTAAAATAATAAAGATATATGGCTCGTTTATTCTTCTCGATGTTCAACGATTACAGCTTGTCCTTCAAAAAGGTGCAAGAAGGGCTATATTTAATTATTAGAAAATACCTTTTTTGTCGTGATGCTTACATCAATGTAAAGTGCGCGTAGTCGTAGCTCTTAAATACTATTCTGTTCAATTTACTTGTTTTAATCTCGAGATCCACCAAAGAGTAAAATCATATAGTGTTACTTTTACTGAGGGAAAATTGCATGCTATCATTAACTTTGTAAACGTGCCACAAATGTGACTTTACACTTTCGTTGTTAATTAAATGTGTCTCGAGATTAATGCAAGCAATCTGAACACATACACACACAAACAAATAAACGGCATTTCAAACCCGAGTCTGTCCCCTTCACGTTGATCGGTTGACATGGTTGATGTAAGTATCATGTCACAGCAGTATTAATTGCTAAAGAGGGCGCTTTTAAGTTGCACTTTTATGAGAAACGGTGTATATGAAAGACAGATCGAACGAGATGTTGTGTAAAGTAATGCGTCTTTCTGATGAGGAACAATTACTTTGGGGTATATATGTACCCCCCCCCCCAGTGTAAATGGTCAGTAAAATGATATGCTCTTTGCGTAGATCACTTTAGTTTGTAAAAGAGCGATTTGTTTTAATCATGTTAAATGGATATTTAATAGGAATACATTGCCCCAATTTTCAATGTTGTGACATCCTCTGGTACAGTAGTTGTAAAAACACCCAACAGTGTCATTACAACGTGTACACCATGCGCGTGTGAAAAAAAACGAGTAAAAAAATTTGTTTTTCACGGTCGGACGATGTACTTGCGTACTTCGAAAAGGGCATCAAAATCGCCAAATCGGGGAAAAGGGAATACTTTTTACAGAAGGTTTACTTCAAAAGGGTATCTTTTGAAACTTGAATACTTGTTAAGGGCATTCTGAGATCGACTTTCAATTACTTGTTTAGTGTCCATTTTGAAAGTCCATACACGCGCATGGTGTACACCTTGTGATGACACTGGCCCCCGGGGCAACAGCGTCAATAACTTCAGAACCAAGAAGGAAGTATAATTAATGTTAAAGATAAATCTGCATTTTCACACCTCCATACTTCTGACACGAAGCCGTGAAGCAAAAACAGTTTTCATAACGTGCGCGGAGATTGTGTTGTGCATACTTGTGACTTCGACATGATAAGAGTTAATTGGATCCCTTTTCCATGCCCGAAGATTAACATTGTATATATAAAAAAAAACACCTTTCCGTGTTACACGGCATTTTTTTTTCTCAACCAATCACTTTTGGGAATATTTTCCATGAAACGTCATGCATTTCAGTCCACGCTTATGTTGCAATTTTCATCGATTTTCCCCAAACAGTGTAACATTTATGAGGAGGAAAGCAGCTGCCAACCTTGTGATCGACTCATCCCCATGACTGTCAAGAGAGGAACAGTAAATGAAAATAATACGTATATTATGCTTTAAAAGTTTCTTGCCTAATACACGCTTAAATCCTTTTAAATTAAAGTACAGAACTTACACCTATTTTACCAGAAAGTGTGAAAAATTTCACTTACCTTTATTTGTTTTTCGAGATCCAATTATTCAGAATATCATTGTTGGATGATATCAAAGAACCATGTTCTGTTGAGCATTTTAAGCAAGAAATTGAAACATTTATGTATGACTGTGTACATATCGATTTTCTCTTTTGTCCTTGTCCGTTTATATTCTGTATACCTGTGCAGTGTCTTGCTTGTTTTTTTTATACATGTATATTAAATGTTTAGATATTACGGAATCAGTCTTATCAATTAAGAATTTTGCAGCCCTTTTGGGACTACCAACCTATCAGTTGCACTTAACTTGTTTCGTTTACATACTTCCGATGTTTTCAATCTTTATGCATTTATGTTGTTCTTTGCACAATGTGAATAATGTATAAACGTCCTATTTTATTGCTTTTCTATTGTTGTTTTTAATTTACTGAGTGAAATAAATTGAATTGAATTGAATTGCTACTTATCCTTGTGTTCTTCTTAAAATCTGTGAATGTTATACTGTATGTATAGGGTACACCATGTATCCTCTTGAAAGCGTCCTGCTAATTACAACTGAAATGCAAAGTCTTCCAAAATAAAATTGTTTTAAGGTGACATTAATAGAATTATACCAGAAGATGATAATGGTGATCATGGTCCCAGTGTCTAAGGAGAGGGGACAGGGCAAAATCTTAGGGGTGACGAGAACTTTATGGCCAAATCATATCCATTGGTATCCAAACAGCGACGCGACCAAAAAATAAAATGGCTTCTCAGGTCCATTGGAAAGCGATTTTATTTGTTTACGGCCAAATGTTATCCGTTCACGGCAAAACAGCAAAAATCTTGTGTGTGTGTGTGTGTGTGTGTGTGTGTGTGTGTGTGTGTGTGTCTGTGTGTCTGTCTCTGTGTGTGTCTGTGTGTCTGTGTATGTGTGTGTGCGTGTGTCTGTGTATGTGTGTGTGCGTATGTCTGTGTGTGCGTGTGTCTATGTGTGTGCGTGTGTGAGTCTGTCTGTGTGCGTGTGTCTGTGTGTGCATGTATGTGTTTGTGTATGTGTGTACACACACAGACAGACTCACACACGCACACACACAGACACACGCACACACAGACACACAGACAGACTCACACACGCACACACACAGACACACGCACACACAGACACACGCACACACACATACACAGACACACGCACACACACATACACAGACACACAGACACACACAGAGACAGACACACAGACACAGACACACACACACACACACACACACACACACACACACACACACACACACACACACACACACACACACACACACACACAATTATAAACTCAATTATTATGTGGTGAGGTGGAATTTAATTCGTGAATAATATAAAATGTGCTTTTAAATTCAACATCGTCGGTGCAGCCTAATATAGATACCAGATATAATATGGGTGTATGCGAGGGGTTGTAGGTGGGTTGGGAGGGTAGTACGACTTCCGGAAAATAAGCAAATCGTCCATTTTTTTTTTCAAAGACGCGTTTTTGAGGGCCTTTTCACAATGAAATTAATGAAAAACTTTAGTCCGGTACTTTTTAATCACATCGTGCCGTTATTTTCTTGTGGAAAAAGTCCAAAATATTACAATCTTAACCCACCCAGATAAAAATCTTGGATATTTCACTGTGACAAGGTCCAAAATCCAAAATCCTGGATACACCCGTATGGTGTTAAGACTTCAACCCTCTTGGTGTTAAAGCTAATAATTCTAGTGTTAGAAGTAAACTGACTGGTGTTAAATTACACCGGGAGTATTAAAATTCAACATATCTGAGTGTTAAATTTTACACCTCGTTTTTGCAGTGTACAAGGAAAGAAATCCTGGGAAAATTAATTTTTAAAAATGGAAAGAAAGAAGAAAATCTTTTTTGAAACTGTTTAACCACTGGCCTTTAAGTTACGTAAGAGCGGACTACTAAGTAAATGACAGACTAAATATTTATTAGAAATCGCGAATGGCATATAGCCCTAGCCTAAATAAATATGCCTGATATATCCTGTTTCCAGGGTTACGTAAACTGTTTAATTTCTGTGTACACCAGGCCGTATAGTATCTATGACCTGGCATGTAGATTCGTTTATAGTATCTATGGATTAAGTTAACTAATATATTCTATAGCCACACTATTTACCTTTTATACAATCTTAAAATCTTAAATTGACCATCGTTTGAACGTCTGTGCATCATTCGTCGACAACGTGTGTCTGAGAGCGAAAGTTTTGTGAAAAGTCTTCACCTACTCCAATACTTTATCACCTGATCACAATCATCATGACCAGACTCACACTTTACATGTCTGTCATATTGTTGGCGGTGTATATGGTCGGTAAGTACGGCTGATCTGAGATATTATTGGAAATGTTGACGAGATATTCATTGATCTGAGAGTTTAGTGAAAGTGATTGAAAAGTGATCAAAGTAAGAATAGCTAATTATACATTATTGAATTGTATTGGACGAAAATGGATGGGAAATGACGAATTTGATTTAAAACAATTCGAAATTAAATTAACTAAAGAGTGTTGTGGAAACCCCATTTAAAAATGATTCAAGTTTGCTATCGGATTGTGTTTGAATGGACAAATAAACACCCTAAAGCACAACAGTTCTGACAGTTATGCTGTCACTCGTAAATATGTAGAGCTAAAATTCGGCCCCAGTATTATAGTGAGCAGGCGACAATTCTGCAACACAACAGTCTATGGGGGAGAACTGGAATTGCCGCCCTTGCCGCGTAATGATTTTCACCTTTTAAATGTACATAATGATCGTTTTGAACTACAGTTAGGTTCAGGGCTTCATTTTTTTTAGACCTTATCAGAGACACTGGTAACATGGGGAATAGTGTAGTTCAGATTTTCATTAAAACAACTGGAAACATTGTTATACAATGGCCTTAAAGACACTCTATAACACTGTGGAAGACCAATTAAAAAAAAATTGTTGAACTTTGCTATGTGACATATCTGACAGTGTATGAATGGACTAATAAACACCTTAGAACACAAAAGTTTGGACAGTTTGTGCAGATACAAATTGTCATATTCTCAGCCGATACACAACAGTCTTTGGGGACAGCTGGAATGGTCTCTCAATAATTTTCACATGTTTAAAGCACTTGATGACCGTTTTAAACTGCAAAATTTCTTTCGCAGTTGTCGACATTATTGGGGGGGGGGGGGCAAATCGAATGTTTGCCCCCCCCCCCCCCAATATTTTAAAGGGGGCGATCGCCCCTGCCCCGATAGGATCCACACACGTCGGTTGGTAACAATGATTGATTAGAGACATCACATAGCATTGTGGAAACCCCATTCAAAAATGATTAAACTATGCAATCGGACTGTGTTTGAATAGAAAAATAAACACCCTAAAGCACAACACGTCTGACAGTTATGCTGTCACTCGTAAGTATGTAGGCCTACGGATAAAATTCCGCACATGAATTACAGTGAGCGGGCGAAAATTCTTCAACACAGCAACTGGAATGGCCGCGTAATGATTTTCACGTTTTAAATGCACATAATGATCGTTTTGAACTAGAGTTAGGTTCAGGGCTTCATTTTTTAGACCTTATCAGAGACACTGGTAACATGGGGAATCGTGTACCCTCCCTGCTCAAAAGTATTGCAACATACACTATAACGCATACATTTTACGTTGAAGAGGTCTTTCTATAATGATCTCGTAACTACGTTTATGATTGGAAAATAACAATTACTTGAAAAGACATCAATTGATATTCTTTCTCGTTTCTTCCCCAAGGCGGAGAGATTATTAAATACAGGCGCGCCCACGACAGAGGGGCTGGAACATAAAATTTTGCAAATTTTCGCCTCCCTAGGTGTGGGGTGTTAATTTACACTAGCATAGTAATTCGGTTTCATATTACCAATAAACGGTTTTGATGGTTTGGAAAGACTTCAAGCAAACACAAAATATCAATATGTTCCTCTAGAGGGGTCTCAGAAAGAAGACCACACCCCTCGAAGACGAAAGTGACTTGTTATGCTGTTTCTATATGAGCAAACACAAATTGTCATATTAACTATTCTCAGCCAATTCACAGCAGTCTTTGGGGGACAGCTGGAATGGTCTTTTAATAATGTTCACATTTTTAAGGCACTTAATGACCGTTTTAAACTGCAAAATTTCCAGGGCTTCATTTTTAGACCGTATCAAAGACACTAATAGCATGGAGAATCATGTAGCTCAGATTTTTTTAAAACTGGAAAAGTTGTTATACAATGCCCTTAAGATATTACAGGAGCAAAGAGTATAGAGTTCACGCGTCAACCTGTGAATTCCGCGTGAAATGCAACGTATCTGTTTAAAAAGTAGTCTTATGTCACGAATAAAAAGCGAAATTTAATAACGAGAGAGATGAGTGATGTGATAAAAAGACGCATGCAACTAATTTGGTAATTAAATGATACTTAGCGCCATCTCTAGAAATGAAATACACATCATTGTTGTGAAATAGATAAATGTAAGTAATTTCGTCCCGAAAAAATATGGAATTCAGGTTCACATCTTTATCAAATAAAAACGCTGGCGTATTTTCAAGAATTTCACGATATGTCTGTATGAAACAGTCATTTGGTAGATATGGTCTTTTAAATAAAGTTGAAGTTTAAACGGTTTAATTTGTATATGGAATGAAAAAGATGTTTTACATTTAAAACCAAACACTTTTTTTATGATACACAAAAAGTTCTATCATCGACCCTATAGGTAAGATATAGGCCTATACTACCTATACATAAGTCCAATTTATATGTTCTGCTCCTGTGCATGTGTTATTTTCTTTTATTTTTCCTCGTTTTGAAGTCCCCTTGTTACTTCTAACAATAACAATAAGATAGCATCTAGCTATTCAATAAAAAAATGAAAATTAATATCAATTTTTTTCATAAATTTACCCATATATTTTGTTAATAATTTATTTTTGTTCCATTTTTGCCCAAATTTTCCATCGATTTTTTTGCCCGAATTTTCAGTTTTAATTTTTTTTCCGGAGGGGGGTAGGGGGTAGGGGGAGGGGAGGGGGCACAGTGCCCCCTGTCCCCGTATCATACGCCTATGTATAAAAGTAGTAGTGCAGTTGTTGTTAGATTCATGTACTTGTTCTTCGTTATTTCGTTGTCGTTTCTCACTAATTTTCAAAACTTGTCACTTTCCAACACTTAGATCTCTC
>JZLH01S0017400.1:6950-32724 GCA_001188425.1 Eucidaris tribuloides | reverse complement strand
AATGTCAAACATTTTTACTACTTAATATTGAAGTTTGAGCAAATTAGTGAATTATCAAAGATATGATTTTTTAAATGAATTTTAAACAAACTGTATATCATTCTTGTAGATGGCAATTACTAATTAGGTGTGTGTGTCATCCAGAAACACTCCACAAAAGGGATTACTGCAATAACATTCATATTCGTTCTTACCCTATACAGCCATTTAATGCATCTATCTTGTTACGCACCATCCTCTCCTTTATTGTTAATGCACCTATGGAAAGTCCGAATAGACCCATGTAAGCACTCTACTAACAGACCCTTCAAACACCCTTAGGAAAAAAATAACATGGAAACAAAAACCTGTAGATAACCATCTCTCCTTTATGTGTTAATGCACCTTATCAAAGTCCATAGAACCCGTCGTAAGCACCTATAGCAGACCTAATCAGAACACCCTTAGAAAAAAAAAACCATTAACATTGAAAAACACAAAATATGGAACCCAAACGCTATTCCATACATCATTATTTGAGAATCAAAATTTCAAAAACCTTCACAGGGTGTGTGCAAAAAGTTGGAAAGCAAAGATATGTATATGAGAAATGGGTGTTGTGTTACAATTTTTGTCTGTTGTCTTTATGTGTTCATTGATTTCTATGTAGTGTTGGATGTTATTTCAGCAATTTAATTCTTAACTCCTGTTTTCATTGGCTATTCCATGTTCCCATTGTAACATTCTGGAATAATTCAAGAGAATCATGTGCGGTGTTTTTGTTTTGATTTCCACAGAATGAAGCACAATGTTCAACATTTTGCAAGTTTAATGCGAAGTTTAACTTCAAATTAAGTTTTGTCTAATTATATACAAAACTTAAGTGTGGACCTCAAGAGAGGAGATTTCCCATCATGGTAAGTGGTATTATGAATAATGCTGAAATATCAGTATGTTGCAAAATAGAGATGCTCAGCTCCTCAGTTGCGGGAGCACAAAATATTGATGATAATATCATTTCACAAATTTAGCTTCAATATATTCATGCACGCTAAATATGACAAAATACAAACATGTCTTCAAAAAGAATCGTGTTAATGAAAGTTGCCATGATGCTTACATCACGTCAAGGGCAAAGTCTTAGCTTCAAATTGCGACTTGATCTATTAAATTTGCTTGTTTTAATCTCAAAAATATTGCTTAATAAACAATGACAGGGTAAAAATCAACAAATTGTGCCACTTTTACACAGTCAATGTTGAGCATCAGACTCCCTTTCCTCATAAAAAGTGGTACAATGTGATTTACCCTTATTGCATTGTTTACTTAAATATATCTCAGAGTTCAAAATAAAGCAAATTGCAAAAAAAACAATAGCATATTGACAAGCTAAGACTATGCCCTGTATTGATGTAAGCTGTCATTCACGACAGTATTCTAAATTGCAAAGGGCGCTTTTGACTTTGCCCAATTTTTTTGATGACACGCTGTATATTGTTGATAATAAAAATTAAACAAAGATATTCTTTATTTAACACACTAGGGCAGTAAAGGCGGAAAAATATACGAGTAGATAACAAGATCAGCCTCACCCTGATGTTGCCGCATGATGATGTAAGTGAAACACCCAGGAATACACAGTCGCTGCTAACAAGATATACTTACCCTGTGTTTGCTCTTTAACATGAAGACCGTCTGTGGACACACACAGATAGGGGCCTATCTAATCAACCTGAGTACTGATAATAAGTCGCCAGTCAAGAATGTACTAATGGTCCCATTTTTACAAGGCTACATGAGTACGTGGGTCTAGTCCTATCTGTAACACTCCGGAAACATGTGGGTACATCCGAAGAGGGAACAAATTGGCTAGTAAATGCCAATAACACATTATGCATGCCAATTCTTGTGTAAAATGTATTCACACTACTGATTTACACTGGATAACTTTATTCACTGTGTGGACAAATTTTCACTTAATTTGCATGGCACAAAACTGGCCGGCAAAAAAAAACCATGAAAATATTATGCACTATGGAACAACAAAGGCTGGGTCGAAATGCAGTGTCAGTGCCGATGCAAGCGACGGTTGAGACTTAAGTCACAATTTTTATTTACATGTCTTACACAGCATTACAAATTCACTTTTTAGGATACGAAGAGATGGGTGTTGCGTTCTGCTTAAGGCAGTGAATCTCATTTGCAAAGCATCCTGCAGACGAAAAGATGGACCCATGGTCCTTAGGTAGTGATGAGAGGCAACACGACGCGCGTGGACATGGTTGTGAAAATTAGGAGGGCGCCGGAGGGTTGGCATATTTCCCGAGGGGAAAATACCTGAATTCCACGACGGGCGGGCCGAAATAGCTGGCGACACGCGGGATACCGGGACAAAGCTGGAAATCCTGCGGAAATACTGGAGATACCTGGTAAATATAAGTCGGCGATACCTGTTGTAGGCAAGGTGGTTGGACTCTTGAAGGTTGATCGGAAGGTCAACCTTAAAAGCATTAATTAGGCTCGTGGTCATTGGGTCTTCTACACAATTCCACCTTGAATGCTAATTTCAAACGTGTGAAAGACTGTTTTGTTAAAAACTTGTTATTCAATTTGTAATTTAATTAACGTCTTATTTCTAGGTCGTGAACGAGGGTGCAGGAGTCTCCTGTAATTATATAGTTGTTACATGAGTTTTCTGTGAAGGGGGTCCGGCAACTCATCTGAGGGGGCGAATATTAATATCTGTTAGGGTATCTGTTTAAGGTGTCTGGACATATGGCAACAATTCAGTATTTGCAGACTCAACACGGCAGACTGAAATGATGAAAACAATTTCTAACAATGAAGCAGGATAAAGCGATGTTAGTATGATTTGGCTGTGTAAAAAATTTGTCACAAACAAATCAGAATGAGTTCCTAGTCTCCACCATCAGTTAAGTTAGTTTTTTGTTGTTAGTTTGTGTTGAAATACACTTATGACAACAATCTCTACATTTTTTAGTGTTTTCTTCAAGATAACTTTTTATAGTAGTATTTCCCAATTTTTCTCAAAATAGCAAGTGGTATTTATCGGGTAAATACGGTATTTACACCTGGTATTTCCGGCACACACTGAATCTGGGGGTCAGTTAATACTTAGAATTTAAAAAATGAGCGAAAGAAAACAATTAGCCAATTAGTGTACGTTCTAATGGTAGGAATTTTTTTCTCACGAGCAAAAAATTAAATCAGAGTCATAACGCGTCACTATAAATTCACTAAAACTGAGATTTAGTCTTTATTTTGCTAAAGGTCTCTCAGATGGCATTTTGTTTTTACAATGCATTGTATTACACAATGTTAATTGTTAGGCATGCAAAGAGATGCTGCGCCTTTAAATCAGTTCAATGTCTTTACTGATGTACATATTACATGTTTATAATAAGTTGACATTGAATCTAAAAGTACTGTAGGATTTGTATTGTTTCAAAAATAGAACAAAGAGGAGTTGAACAACAAATACACATATTGAATATCAATTAATATGTCAGGAAGATAATAACATTACTAATATTAGTAGTATTGTAAGCTACAGTGAGGGAAGCACCAGTGGGATCCCCTCCCCCCCCCCCCCCCCAACATCCAAGATATCCATATTCAGGAAGCTGCCACCTCTTGGATCCGAATCCTATTATTTTCTCCCCAAATCTATATTTCATTCAAAAAATCTTTTTTGCTTCTTGCCATGTAATTTAGCACCGTTATTAATCGCGGGTTTCACGGCTAGCACAATATGGTAACACTAAGTCAGTTTCTGTTGTGAAATTTCAAGATTATAAAGTCCATTACTCTAACTATTGTATGACTCTTCCGAGCTAGTCGACGGTTTGAGATTTTCAATTACTACATCAATCACTGATATTGTGGCACTAAGCTTTTTGGGTTACAGCATATACGATCAATCGCATTAGGCCATACATTCTAAAGTTTATAAGGCCGTTTGTTCTTATTTATTAGTAGATGGATTCGTTGTTGCAACTAAGAGTTGAAAGGAGGTCAATTTTCTCATGTTTTTTGCGAAGCATTTTGCGTGTTCTGCGACGCTGGTCAGGTAATGTCCGAATCAAGAAAATCGTTTTTATTGAGATAAAATCGTACTTGTCAGTAATTCTTATGGAAAAATCGTGACGTAATACGATAAATACGTTAATACTTTGGCAGCCTGACTTGTACAAATGTAATAGCTCTCCTCAACTTCAGAAATATTTTCAATGAAGAATATGACCAAATTTTATCATCTTCAAATTTGATTGAGAACTAGAGCAGTTTCGACTGCGCGCAGTCGATGGGTATGGCTACCGACAGGTCACACTCCCATCAATTGATGCCAATTTGAATAAGCTTCGTTAACGATGTACCTGGTAGCAAGACAATCTGCGATGATAGCCCATTGACCTTTGACCAGACAGTAAAATGGCTCAATCAGGACATGAGGGCCTTGTGACTAATTGACTTCTGACCTTTAACTCCAAATCGAATCAGTAAATTGGTGCCTATAATATTAGATACTATCTCCAAGGTAATCAAAATCGGACCAGTATACTCAAGTTATCACTGTAAACACCCAAATCAGACATATTTAGGCCTGACCTTTGACCTTCGAAGATTCAGTCCAAAACCTAATCAGTTTCATTGCTGACATCATAATAATATTCACCCAAGTTTACAAGAAAATCGACAAGACGATTTTCATTTATTGTGGTAACGAAGCAAATCGACAATTTATGGGCGGTGACCTTTGACCTTTCAATCCAAATCCATCAAGTTCATTGGTGCCTCATAAACATACTTCATTCAAGTTACAAGAAATCCGACAAGACGTTTTTCAAGTTATCGCGCGTAACGAGCCCAAATCAGACATATTTTAGGCCCGGTGACCTGTTGACTTTGACCTTTCAGCTCAAATCTAATTCAGTTCATTGGTGCCTTAATACATACTTAACTTAAGCATTACAGGAAATCCGAGCAGCCGTTCTTCAGTTAGCGCAAGTAACAACAGCCCAAATCAGAATACTTTAGCCGCGCGTGACGCTTTACCTTTCACTCCAAAATCTAATCAGTTCATTGGGCTCATAATAATACTCCCCCAAATGTGACATCAAATCCATGAGAGTTTTCAAGTAATCGCAGGTACGAGCCCAAATCAGACATACTTTAGGCCCGGTGGCTTTGACCTTTGACTTTTCAGCTCCAAAAATGTTCTAATAGTTCATTTGCGTCTAATACTACTTATCCCAAGTTTCAGAAAATCGAGTAGCCGTCTAGTTATGTGTAACGAGCCCAATCAGACATGTTTTAGGCAGCGGTGACCTTTGACTTTGACTTTAGCTCCAAACTAATCAGTTCATTCGTGCATCATAATACATACTACAAGAAGTTACAAGACAATCCGAGTAGCCGGTCTCAACGTTATCGCACGTAGTAACGGCCAATCAGATATATTTTAGGCCTGGTGACTTTGACCTTTGACAGCTTCAGCTCCAAATCTAATCGTTCATTGGTGCTCACACAGTTCATACTTGGTCCTAGTTACATCAAAATCCGATCAGCGGTTCTCAAGTTATCGCGGTAACGAGATCCGGTAACGGACGGACGGACGGACGGACGCATGGATGGACAACCCGAAAACATGATGCCTCCGGCAACTTCGTTGCGGAGGCATAAAAAGTTAAAGAGGTTCATTTTGTTTACTAGAATGGAACATATTTTTGACGAATACCACAAAATAAATTCTGGTTTGTCCCTGGGGAAAAAAAATCTATAGATATGAATTCTTCATCCATAAATCTGTCTATTGCAATCATGTACCATTTGAATTATAATTTACAAATTTTAGTTACATTGTGATCCTACGTTATCTATGATTAGCAAATACTTGGAATTTAAACTGTGTTTCTGTAAATATAAAACATTTTAATTTTTTTTAAAGGGACAACTCACTCAGTATCTTTGATAGCACCGTATCCCAGTAATCCTGCTTGGTGTTACTGGCCACTGCACCCAGACCCACGACCTCTCGTTGACCCG
This sequence comes from Eucidaris tribuloides, assembly GCA_001188425.1. Classification (NCBI taxonomy): domain Eukaryota; kingdom Metazoa; phylum Echinodermata; class Echinoidea; order Cidaroida; family Cidaridae; genus Eucidaris; species Eucidaris tribuloides. The sequence continues at coordinate 26,679 of JZLH01S0017400.1, read as the reverse complement.
ACCTCCAGTGTCGCCATGGTTTCACAATGTCGACAAGGGTCACGGCTGCTAACGCATTCAATCCTGATGCCACAGTACTGGATGAGGGAGAAACAAAACAAGAAAACTGTGGAACCAGGACACCAACATGTTTATTGGATGGCTTTGAGGTGGACACACTGACATGTCATGATTTAACCCATTGGCTATGGGAACCAGATGTAATAAATATTTTAATTGATGGATTGTAAACACAGTACATTGTAAAGCGCTTTGGGAGGGCCAGCGGTCCTGAAAAGTGCTATAGAAAAATGTATTATTATTATTATTAATATTAACTCAATTTAAATTTTAGAATCTCGGAGACAACAGGTTAAGGCAGAATAAATTTATGATTTGCAGAAACATGTGACATTTCAGTAGAAATGCATGCTGTTTAAGGAAAGTAAGTACAGTAATCTGTATTTGTCCCAACTGTGAATCTGGTAAAACAGGCCATAGACTCTGGGTCTAATAACACACACAATTACTTTCTCAAACCAAGAAACCAAAATATTAAATTCAAAGACCTCGTTTTCAGATCAAGTCATTATTGAATGAACACATTCTCATACCAATGGCCACACTTATGATATTCTTTGTGTGTGTGGGTGGGGGGGGGGGGGGAGGGGGAGTGGACTTTGATCAGCTTTCAACTTACCTTAATGTTCCAGCAAATAAACATGCTATAAACAAGCCTTGGATCCCAGGTATTTGACCAAATTCCATACTCACAAAGTAAATTAAAATCTGAAAAATGGAAACAAAGATATAATTTAGGAACAAAAGTAATTTAAGAAAGGTCATAGAATGTCACTAAAATCTTTACAAATTAGAACAGTACATAAATCTCTGTTTCCAGTCTTGAATAACTGATATTGATGACGGAGCACTCTACCCATTTATCACTGGATTCATTTCAATCTCATACATTTATTTGGTAACATACAATTTACAAGCATTGAAAAAACAAAAATCACCCACATCACTCCTTAAGAGCATAAAGAAAAGGTTTACATAATAAGTTTTTGTACTGAACTGTTATGTACATGAATAAACAAGACAGCTGAATTATAAGACTACCACAACATGCTCTTGAACATTGATACATGTAACATTTTGTTGTTTGAGAAGTAGAAGTAAATTGTCACCACATTTTACCCCATTTATGATTTCAACAAGATTTGTATCAACCTCCATAACAAATATGTCAAGAATTAATGTTTTCAAGCCTACTGATTAGACTGCATACAAAATTGAACAAGTGCTAATATACTGACAACAGAACTTGATATTGAGATGACAATGTTGCCATGGTTACCTGATCAGATGAGGAGTATTTTGGTGTGTAATGGACAGGGTTACCGGTCTCATCTGCGTGTGAGGAAAAAAATATGAAAGTAAAAGAATGGTGGAAAGATTAAATAATTAAATAAATTCATGCAATCATAATCAAGTAGAGTAACTATAAGCATTAGTGCTCGAATCATTAAACCCTCTGCTTGCTACAGTTTGACAGACAGAATGTGCACACAACAAGCAAGTTAGGTTTTGGGCATGTAAACATTTACAATACATATTGGGTTCAAAGGGATTTGGAGGGGAGGGGTTCTTTGTAAGGTGAGGGAGGGGAGAAGGAGGCTTCTTGCACTTAGTGTATTCAAGAGCCCCCCTCACATTTATTTTCTTGGTAATACCAGTAGTCCTTTTTAATCACAATTGTAATAGTCATATTTGCAATTTGTAATTTCTGCTGTAAACGTTTATTCACGATTTAAGGAGCTCTCCTTATGCTTACCTTATGAGTAATTCTGTTCTAATAATCAGTGCTGTAATTTATCATTTTGTGTGTGCAATGAAGGATTCATACGATTTGTACAATAATTTATCACATCACATCAAGGTAGGAATTAATTTTTATTTTTTAAGGGTGATTTTTAAATGATCCTTGGGGCTATTATTGAATTTTGAAGCTATAATGCACACGAACAAGCATGCAAAAGTGGTTTCTGAGTGATAATTTAAAGAAACTTGAACAGTTTTTCACAAATTTTTCTATGATATGTTTGATAAAAACGGGTGTGAACTTTCCTAAAATTTCTGTAGTAAAAGATGAGGGCGACTCTGAAGAAAATGGTCACCCCAAAGAATTAGTTTTTGAGGATTTTAGGGGGGTTTGGACTCCGCTGAGGGCGAAATCGCCACATCGACCTAGGGACTATTTCCTACGCTGCATCACATTTATTCTGATTCTTAATTTGTATACTTTATTCAATAAATGACATGTTAATAAGATGCTGTGCCACAATACAAGATCTTATTACAGAGTAACAAGTTGATGTTATTTAAGTTATTTATGTTCATCAACACATTTGAAGAAATTTTCATATGATGGATATGATCTCCAAAGACCTTTTTAACTATTCTTCCGTTCACTACGAAATCTTGTTTTTAAAATAGCTACGTACATGTCAACATGCAGTAATACACAGCATGCAATAATCACCGCCACCAAGTAATGTGAGCCACATGCACATCACAAATGTAATAAGTACAGCATTAGACAGTGTTAAAATATAAGTTTAGACATCAGAAACATAAAAGGATCTTGAGGGAAGAAGCATGAATGAATAATTAATCACACATGTTACTGATCAGATCATGGCATTGTTAGAAAATTGTACTAAATGAAAATCAGCAGCATAGCTTGGGGATCACCCAGGGGCAGAAATCTCCTATGGAAGTGCCCCCCCCCCCTTGCAGGTGTTTCCTCCCTCCCTTATTAAAAAAAATGCAAATGTGCTGAAACATAAGCAGCCTGGACCCAATTTGTCCCTTAATTTTTTTGTATATATATCTGAGAGTCTACCATTTTTTTGGCTCTGCAAATTGTTTACACAATACATTTCATCACTACTCCCATGAAGAAGTAACAACTCCTCATCTTCCTCCTCGGAAAAATAACAGCTATGCTACTGATGAAGGTGAATGCTGAAATTCTATTGTAGAAGAAGTCATAATACTGAAAGAGGTTTGGTGGAGAGGGGTGGGGGAGGCGTGGTATAAAGCAAGGACACAACAAACAAGATAACCAGAGCAAAAACATGGGAAGTAGATGAGATAAGGCTGAAGCCAGAGTATCAGACAAACAGGGTGTGAATGTTCAGGCAACTCAAAGAGCTCAGAATAAACAGGAAACCAGGGACTCAGGAGAATGATGCAAAGTGAAGACAACTGCCAGTGTCCAAATAAAGTAGATAAAGAAGATGAAACATTTTATGGAGTTAGGATATCAAAAGTTAGAAGAAACAGATAAATTGCCAATAGATGGCACCATTTGACATGCTCTCTTCTCTCAGTATCCTGTAACAGTATTGTACACTTGTGAACAAGACGTGCTGAACTTTCAAAATTAATCTCAGCATGAACTTCAGTGGAAGGCTCCACCATTTCGTGTAGACCTCATCAATACACTCAATGAAGTGAATAAATAAAATAGCACTATCTGCTGAGAATGTGTATTTCTTTCAATTGTAATATTTTAACTCCATAAAAAAAATTTCTATAAACATAAAAAAGTGTCAAGTGAGAGTGAGATATCAGTTTCATAGTAATCTGAGATGAAGCACAGCTACATACAGGCTATGAATGATGCATGGATTATAACTATGAAGCAATGTTACAGTGCAAGTGATTGGATGGATTCATGATCTAAGACACTATGCAGCCAGCCACACGTCTCCTTACTTGGATAGGTGTGATTGACAGCCGGTTGGAGAGGCGTCATGCCATCTGTCGGGAGAGATGAATAAAACAGAGAGGAGAGATGGTCGTAATCTACTGGTTTCTGGAACTAGTGCTGTATTTTCTCTGTTATTTATAACCATTTGACCTATTGCTTACAATGCCTAAGATATCTTGACTACCCCAATGTAGAGCTGCCAACTTTCATCAATGCCTTTCAGTAATCTCAAGTCTAAAAATCAGTAATTTTGACATATTTTGAGTCAAAAATCAGTATTTCTAACATAAAAACAGTAGAATTACACAAAACTTATTTAATAAAATCAGTATTTTTCATGCAAACTTCAATGTTCTTTGGCACTTTCAGTAGAAATTACTGAAAATCAGTATCACTTGGCAACTCTGCCATTGTTCACTCAGATACTGAGCCTGACCCTGAGATAGTTCAGGCTACACAAGTGAGATGACAGAAATGAATGATTAGAAGAATAGAGAATTTTTTTTCAAGACGTTGTGGGATTAAAAAATATGCATATACAGGCAAAAAAAATTTACAAATTGGAGGGGGTAGTGCGTGCTTTAGTCACAAAATAGCATCACATCAGGGGTTTTTCCTCACAGATAAATTCAAACCATAATGAAAGGATAACCTTTTTTGGCTTTGTTTCTATTCAAATAAATTCAAATAATATTATTCTCTGAAATTTGGCACTAATGTAGTTTTGTCAGCATGAAAGTATCTAAAAACTTCTTATTTTTTGTTGGTTCACAATCCTTGCTTATTCAAATAGAATTCATTTAGCTTTGGCTGATAAGTCTAACATGTCTACATCCCTTTCAAAGTAATTAAAAGGTACATGGCTGTACTGCTGCGAAACATATTTACTGAACATTTTAATTGGAAATGTTTTGCTTCTGACAGTTTGTTAGCAATCATTAAGATTTATTTATTTATTTTAATAATTTTTTGAAGGGGAGTACAGCGCTAGAAAGAATATACTTCATTTGAAAGCATATTGACTGGATTCTTGTAAATGATAGAAAACAGTTGAACACGTGCAAACCCAAGACAAGATACACATCAACACACACATGAAAACTAATTGTTGTAACATTTTCCAAACGTGACCTTAAGAATTACTTTATTGAATCAATATTGCATGCACACAGACATTGTAAATTGTATATGTTCAGGTTAACTTACTAACAGATACTTCGTTTTTCAAGCCTTACCCCAGCTTTCACTAATATCTACTGATAAACACACTATTTTAAGTTTTGATCAGGGTAGGAATAATTTTTTTATTTTAAGGATGATTTTATTTAGCGCCTTGGGGCTATTTTTGAATTTTTGGGAGCTATTTTTCTACTACTGGGGCTACTTTTTCATTGCACATCAGAATTTGAAGAATGCAATGAAAGATTGTTGATGTTTTAGCTGGTGCTTCATCCATAAAAGCAACCATTTTATTCATTTTTGTTTCAATGCCATAATAAAAAAAAATGTGAAATTTTTCATAGCAAATCTGAGGGCATTTCTTAAGGCAATGGTCGCCCCAAGGAATTGGGTTTTGGGGATTTTAGGGGGCGATTTGGGCTTTGCCAAGGGCTATATTCGCTTATCGCCCTGGGTTATTTCCTATGCTGGTTTTAATAATAAATTAACTTGAAAAAAAATTATAAAACAGGTCATTATCAAGAAAATTACTTCACTTATTCCAAAAGTACTAAGTTCAGCTCAAGATCTTGAAAGTGTTTGGAGATATGCAGGGAAGGAAAAATGATTTATATCGATGATTAAGATATGAAAACATGGATATAAATGACAGAACCTGAATTGCTATTTTCATCTAGATTTGCAGTTTGTTGAATCAGCGTGTTGTTTATGCCAGATTGCCAGTATTGTTTTCTTTCTGGAGATGCTTACGTCATGTCCTACATTTAGAATTTTTTTGCATATATTTAGATATTCAGTTTATATAAAGTACAAGAAATAGACATATGAGAGGAAAAGTTTGACAATTTGAAACCATCTCTGGTGGAAATGAAAGGAATAGTGTAAAATATAAAACTCCTCAGTCCCAATCATAAATAAGACTTACTGTTGTAAAATGCAAACAGGACGAGACCGCATAGTGACACAATGCTTATCATGATGATGTTACCAGGTAGACCATACCATACTGACCTGGAAATGTAAAAGAAATAAACAACAGATATTATTATTATATTGTTCTATACAGCAGTGTTAACAAATTATCTAAATAGCACGGGAAATCCAAGAAATTACAAAGATTTCCAATAAATAATGAAAAATATGACATTCAGTACAGCACAGAGAAAGGAAGAGCATATACATGTACTCATGTTGATGTATAGTCATGTTGTTGTGCATGAGCTTAATAAAGGTTCTTGACTAAGTTTTTTTTTATGGTCATGCACACCAAAAAGGTGGGGGGTGTTTTGTGTAGAAAGAATCAGGTGTTAAACACCGCTCCCCCCCCCCCTTTAACAAAAGGGGATTGTTAGAAAACTCAAAACACCCCTGCGTACGTCTATGCCCCTGTTACATAAGCAGACAGGCAAGGCAGACCTGCTCACTATGTAAATGCACAAAAAAGACACAGGCCAGCCTCGGGTCAACTAGGTATCAGTCCACATTGGGAGATGGTCTGAGGCCGGCCAAGACAGCAGGCATTGTAACAGTGGAAATATATGGATGCAGGTGGCTGTAGGTGGGAACATAAATGTAAACAAACCAAAATGGGCCACCAATTTTTGCAGTGTGTAAATGCACCAATAATTAATCTCAAGCCAGCCTGAGAAGCTGGCCTGCTGTGTAACAGAAGTCTTTGATGCTATCATCATCATAATTTTTTTTTTCAGAACAGCTCTCACATCCCTTACTTCTTAGCATCCTTCAGGGTCTTGGAAGTGAGAAATCGCTGAACGGCAGTTTGACTGACAGCCCACAGGGGTAGACTGTTGAATGCTCCTCCAATGAGAAGACCCCAGAATGTTAGACGCTGGGTGGGATCGGGAGAAATGCTGTAAAGATAAAACAATAAAACTGAATGATTTAATTGGTCAAGCTTCAACAAGTGGTTGTGATGCCTCATCAATCCTGGGGTGCAGGACTTAACCTTAATGTGTGTTTGAGCAAGCACGTGGAATACTACTAAAATAATTTCCTTGGATGACAGTGAAGCTAGTGAGGCTATACTTGTGATGTATAGATCATTCATTTCTAGATCCAAACAAACCACAGTGCAAAAAGTAGGAAAAAACAGGACAGGATTTTTTTTTCTTTAGTTTAAAAAATCTGAGCTACATGATTTCCCATGCTACCAGTGTTTCTGATATGGTGTAAAATGAAGCCCTGAAAAAATTGCAGTTTAAAACAATCATTAAGTGCTTTAAAAAAGTGAAAATCATTGAGAGACCATTCCAGCTTTTCCCCATAGACTGCTGTGTTGCAGAGTTTCCTATCGGTTGAGAATAATTAATGTGCGATTTGTATCTGCACATATTGTACTAATGACAGCATAACTGTCCAAACTTTCGTGTTCTAGGGTGTTCATTTGTCCATTCAAACACTGTCAAATATGTCAGATAGCAAAGTTCGACAATTTTTAAAACAGGTCTTCCACAGCGTCTTTAAGATCAAAAATTGTATTTGGGAGGAGGATAAAATAGGATAAAATGACTTTTCACTGCTCTTGCATGAAAGTCTGCACAAGTTCAAAGGTTTCTGGGACAAAGCCATAAAAGGCTGTTTTACACTGAGGAAATAGAAATAGAAACATGGTCAAAGTACAAAACTGTTTTTGAAAGCCTATGGTTAAAATGAATGGACTTCATTCTCTTGTTTTTTGGCAAATTAATTCTGCAGATACCCACAGTTCCTCTGGCAAAACCATTTTTTTAAATTTATTTTTTTATATTTTATTTTTTTATTTTATTTTTTTATTTTTAGTTTTTGTTTTTTTTTGTTTTTTTGTTTTTTTTGGGGGGGGGGGTCTGGTAAATATTGAATAAATCACTAACTTTATCAGCATTTCCTTCCACCATTAGTGTTTCCTTTTTACAGTATTAACACCCTACACAACTAAGGCAGTCAAGTTCAAGCCTACACGAAACTTCCATAGCTTGATCTGAAGAAATCGTGGGCACAAGATCAGATGTTATCACCATTTATGAAATTTAATTTCTTTAAGAAATCTACCGTAAAATGCAACAAATGTGACGAAGTAATTAGAGGAGAACAGGCTTGGTTAAAAAAGTGAACAACCTTTCTAGCTACGACAACTTCAAAATACTCTATAGTTAGGCCCTGTGTGTTTCAGTAAACAACAAATTTGGTCTTACTTGAAGAAATTAAGGTGGTCATTGTCTTTGTTGAATTGCCAGACATAGTCTATTCCTCCAGCCCGGATGGCTCCCATGGCAACGACAGTCACTAGAGCTCCAAACAGGACCACAAACTGGAAAACATCTGTCCAAATAACAGCTTTGATGCCTCCCTGTAGAAGAATATCAAGAAAATGAAATGTGAAGTAAGCGCACACCATACTGTTTTTGCTTAAATTTGATTTTTAGAATGGCACATGATAATACAACTTGTTCATATTTGGGAGTCATACAATTTAAAGTTTGTGAAATATAAACAATAAATCATTTGAAACTGGGCCATTGCTCAACTTGTGTTTTGTAACAGTAGTCTAGGTTTTAGACACTAGACATAGGTTTCTCCCAATGAATTTTAATTAAGTAGAATCCAACTGTAGCAAAGATTACTTGACAATCGTCCAAATGCATAAGTGTGAGTTTTTGGCCTTGTAAGCTTTGATCAGCAGTTACTTAAGTTTTCACTAAATGAATACACAATTCAGGTCTCGATGTCAGAATAGTTTAACAGCTGTGTAAAATTCAAATTCAGTAAGCATTGTTACATCAGTGAACTCTATTTGAATTATATTGCTTATTTTCATAAAACCTTACTTTTTTTACCCCAAGGCCTATGTGAGAGGTCACATATGTCAATCTTTAAATTATTGACAATTTTAGCTTATTTACTCAATAAGCTCACTTTGGATTGTGCAAACCATGAACACAATCTATAAAGTGATAGGCTAACATTGTGGAGCTTCAATTTAAAAAAAATTGTCAAACTTTGCTATCTGAGCTACAAAGTAGTGTTAGAATGGACAAGTAAACACCCTAGAATACAAAAATTTGGAAATTCATGCTGCCACTGGCAAGATATGAATGAATAAACAATTAGTACTCGGGGCGAGTAAAAAATAGCCTAGATCCACACACAGTAAGTCTATGGGAGGAAATGGGCAGGTGATTCCGGTCAACTTACGATTTTCACTTTTTTGAAGCACTAAATAATCATTTTGAAATACAATTTTTTCAGGGCTCTATTTTTAGACCTTATCAAAGACACTTGGAGCATTGAGGATTATGTAGCTCACATATTTTTAACTGTGGTAAATGTTAGCCAGTGGCTTTAATATACATAGACATGTATAGCCTGTTAATAATGAAACTTGCGCCTGTGTATGTCATTGAAGTATTCATTACGAACAACCTCATCAAATACCCAAATTCTGACTTACTCGGTTACAAAGATTGACAGCTTTGTTCATTTGTTTACATCATGTGACTGCACATGGGCCCTATCAGATTTATACTCCTGTTATGTTACATATCTGTCTCTTAAGATTTCTGACAGGAGGTAAAATTTGACAATGAATTCATCAGGGAAAGTAGTAATCCAAATCTTTAAATCTGGTTTTGTCCCCGTTACAGGGGTGGGCGGATTTACCTCACTATGTGAGGATATAGCGGCCCAAAATTTTCCTTTATAGATTTAAGTTCCATTGTATCAGTCTTAGACCAAAATAAAATTTTGATTGAATACAAATAATCAAATATAACCACACCCACAATTATCAAATAATCAGTTTTCCCACCTCTACCCAGCTGGCAAGATCAGCTGTGATCCCCCTGCAATCTGCTTAACTCATTATCTCGAAGTCTAGACAAGAGGTCAGACTTATGGTCACCGTCACTGCCGTTATTATGCAACACATGACTCATGAAGTGAAATGGGGTCAGTTCTAACATAAGAAATACTTAAATTGGGTTTAAACACGCTTTTCTCCTTATAAATAACACTTTGACCATATTTTCCCTTGATGTCCATCTTCATTAAAGAATACTTAGTGATAAATTGTAAAAAACGTGCTTACTTCGAACAAGAAAGTGTACGTTTGTTGGAATTCTCACAAGGCTTCCAGAATCATTAGTTTACACCAACTGTAACTATCAAAGCACTGGGTTTTTTTTACAAAGAACTTGAAACTGCCAACAATAATTTTGGGTGTTTTATTTAATCAGTTAATTGAAGCTAGGTACTGCTTATCATTTCCAACCATTAACAGTTGATTATTTCTTTGGAAATTTAATCTTATGTTCCAGTGATTTATGACATGTGATGAATTACATGTTTAAAATGATGAGCCCTTTTTACAGGGCACAAAATTTGAACACAACCTTTAAAGTGATAGGCTAACATTGTGGAGCTTCAATTTAAAAAATTGTCAAACTTTGATATCTGAGCTACACAGTAGTGTTCAAATGGACAAATACACACCCTAGAATACAAAAGTTTGGAAAGTTACACTGCTAATGGCAAGTTATGCATGAATAAACAATTAAAACTCGGGGCGAGTTTTAATAGCCTAGGTGTACACACAGTAAGTCTATGGGAGGAAATGGGCAAGTGAATCAGATCAACTTACGATTTTCACTTTTTAAAGCACTAAATAATCATTTTGAAATACAATTTTTTCAGGGCGTCATTTATAGACCTCATCAAAGACACTGGTAGCATGGGGAATCATGTGGCTCAGATTTTTTTTAACTGTGGTAAATGTTAGCCAATACCTTTAACTTGTTGGAGACAAAGAATGAGCTATCTCGGCCTGGGGTCTATGAAAAATGTGTGTTATATTGAAATCAAATCATCTCCAACGGGATAATAATCTGACAACATACACATAATGACTGATGGATGAAGTAATTGTCGATGTACATACTGTATATTTATTAGATAACTGGAACCATGAGAACTTACCAGAGCAGTATAAATGGTACAAAGGGCACCAGTCAATAGAACAGTTGCTGGGATTGGAAACTCAGTAACTAGAAGGAGAAGCAATGAAAATAATTGAGAGAAAATCAGCAAAAATGCTCAGTTTTGTTAAAGCAGTACATATCTCAGCAGTGACAGTTTTTTGAATAATCCTTTCAAATTATTGTCCACATATGTCCTTACACAAACATTTTTTTTTTCAGGATTCAGGACAAGTAACAATGTCTAAGATGAAAGTAAATGGTCAGATAATCGACACAATAAATGTATCCGTCCACCTTTAGTTTATTACAGGCAGAAATTAACAATTTTCCATCTGAAAAAAATGAGCTGGGTGGTCCTATATAGTATCAGTGTGTCCTTGTTAAAAAAACTGTACACCATGTATACCATAGCCCTAGATTATGAAGCACTAGACCAAAAACTTAATTTGTTTCTCTTATTTATACTTTGATTCCATAGTTAAAATAAATGCTATGGACTGGAGTATTTGTGGCCTTGTCATTTGTGTATGTATGCTGTATATTGGTAAGTTTGCTATCATTTCAGTTTGATTTTGTTTTATACTAGTTATTAGTTAAATGTCTAGCAAGGAAGTTTCAGAAAGAACAAATATTTCAAAATGTTTGTGAGTTAGTTCATCTTACCTGCTTCTATAGCCAGAGCTGGTGCATATAACACTATGGCAATATAGAATCCTGTTTGGATGATGAAGAGAAGAGACCCCGCAATTCTCACAGACATGCTGAACCGTTTCTGAAGATACTGCATTGGACAAAACAAACACAAATTTATTACAACACTGCACTGCATATTTAACTTGTTTCCAGGTACAAAGATATTCATACACAAGTTTGGTAAAAATTGGACTAGCATTTACAAAGTTATATGTCATAAGAGGGTCTTTAAAATATGACCTCACATACCATTTAACTTATTAACCAAGTAACTTGACCTTTGACAGCACTTTGACATAAAGGTAACCCAAGTGCCCCTTTGACCCAAAGTTGCTTGCAAATTTATTGGTCAAAAGTCCACAAGAAAGTCTTGCAAGTATACTTAAGCATAAATGCCATATAATCCCTTAGTTTCACCTCCGTCTTTGGGAGGGAAGAGGACAACAATAACATTATTGAAAATGAATTGAAAATGGTAACAAAGTAGACACTGCTGATAGACATGATAAGCACAAGGTATGTATGCTAAAATTTAATTTTCAGAATTACTAGTGTTTATTAGACAATATTTGATGGCTTACATTTAGCAAAGAAATCAATATAAATCATTACAGGGGCTACTTTTCCCGCTTCATCATAATCTATATTTTCCTTGTATTGAACCGTATGGCAATTTACAGGGGCTTGCCTGGAGCTCCCATTTATTTTTTGCCCTGCTTACATTCCATTTAGGAATATCGGACTAATAGTGATATCACACTTGTCAGTGATTTACATGACATTCATAGAGACAGTGATTTTAAGTTTCAAAAGTGGTCTTTTCCGTTTCTGAAAACCTGTAATTCCGTTTCAACCCAATCTTAAAATGGAAATTCCATTTTGTCATAGAAAATGCACACAGCAAAAACATGAATTGCATTTTGCAAAGGTGAATTCCATGAATTTTTACATAAAAAGTTCAAAAACGAAATGGATTTTCTGTTTGATTTACCGGTAAAACGGAAAATCACTGTCCCTACATTCATCTGAAGTTGTATGATACATGTATTTCCTAATCTACATTTCTAGACAGTTATTTTAATACTTTGAACATCAGGTAAGCACGCCTAGGAAAATCTGCACAGGATTTTAGATTAAGGGGGGAAATGGTGAATTACCATTATGCAGGTCCTATCTTTGTATCATTATCAGCCAACCGAGACAACTAGACAAGTACATGCATACATGAAAGCACTGCCTCCATTTTCATTGAGAGATTAAATAGCGGACTCTAGAAAAAAAAAACTGTTTACCATTATGCAATACCTGTTGAATTAGTATACTGATTTAATTAGTTGATATAGTCAAGTTACTGATTGAAATGTGCAGATATATCTAGAATGCTCCCTGATTCAGAAATTGGTTTTTTTTTTCATGATTGAGATAAACAAAAGGCATTGTCTAGAAATCTACACTAGATATTTCCTTGCATCTGTTTTAAAGCCATTCCAAACTTAACCTTAACCATCTATTAACCTAAAACTATTAACCTGTGTGCAAAAATCATGTCTACTCAGAACCCATAAAGTACCTCCTCCTCCTCTTTAACCTGCAAATTTCTCTAAGCTGTTCTATCCGTAGTATTTGTACCTATCTAGTTTACTTTGTAGTATGATTATATTTTGTTTTGCTTTAAAAAAAAATATGTAACATTGTACTGTTATTTGGAGGGGGCCAAATCATTCAAGCCACTGTGTTTTAACCCGTTGCCTATCGAATATGTCATGTGTTAACTCCACGGGATTATCAGAATCTCAGAGGCAATGGGTTAAGTTGGTTCCCCTACAGCATTTGATTTGTAATATTTATGTTACTTAGATATCTGTACGTATTACTCAACTTGTTTCTCAATGTGGAAAATAAATGAATTTGAAATTGAATTTGAACTTTGTCTTACCTCGTATGCACTGGTGACTCCCAGACAATCGGAACTAGCGGGATGAAGATTGATTGCAGTGATGGGGATAGTGATGAAGAAACTAAAGATGACCATCCAGTACTGGATACCATGGATGAAGACCTCGGCCGGTATACCCAGGATGGTGATGGCCGATAGATATGAGGCCAGAACTGAGATGGCTACGGGGATGCTGTACATGCTACGGTCGGCCATCAGGAACCTGGATGCCACAACAGAATGGAAGACATCAATTTTCAATTCAATTCGATTCAATTTATTTAGTCCTATAATAAATGTATGAAAAATTTGTTCAATGGGTTTACATGCAAAGAATAAGATATATAAGAATACATACAGACACAGATATATTAAAGTTAACCCGTTGCCTCCGAGATTCTGAAAAATCCCATAGAGTTAACACAGGGCACATCCGGTTCCCGTAGCCAACGGGTTAATAAAGAACACCGATTAACATGATATGAAACATAATATGCATTATTTTGCTATATTGCAAAGATTTTTTTTTTTAAGGCAAGGAATTTGAGTGACAGAATAAGCATTTGAATACAATTGTAAACAATTTAGAGAAAAATCAAGTGGAAATATGTAAATCTGAATTAAATTATAGCAACTCTAATATTTGTGAGTTTGTATAACCGAACATAATTTCATATTTTCAGAGTAATATTGCACATTTCTGATATAACTGAAATTGAAAAAAATATGTATGAATGATTATTCTGAAAAGGTAATATTGGTATGCCCTTCATGCAACATACATGTATTCTAAATTTATATTAGTACACATTTAAAAACAAATATATACATATATATTACATTTCTCTTTAAAGTGCAATCACAAATGTCACATTTCATGGCAAGAATAAAAATGTGAGTTTGTATACAGCTGACCTAAGGCCTATTTTGAAACATGTTTTATTGCTGCAAACCTAAGCCAGGAGGTCTAAGTGAATATGTTACTCTAATTTAAATTCCTCATCATGGAATTAACTTCTGATTTTGTACATTTTTCCATCACAGCTAATAAATCATGGCTGTATTCCTGCTACATTACTAACAGATAATTACTTAATAAAAGTGCTGTTCACTTGCAGCAGTGGTGTTGCCATTGATACAGCTATTGATACATTGCCTCATGGATAAATTGTTTAGTCAACATGTATTCTGGTCTGTTTCCCATATGTTTATAGAAAACAAAGATTGTGAGGTTGGAAAATTTGGATTAGGATTTAATATTAGGGTCAGGAGTTTGGCTTTGGTCTACAGTTTATAATTTCGATTTTGGTTAGGTTTAGGTTTAGTAGAAAGGATGTTTCAGGCGTTTTAGATGAAATTGACTGGAGACCCAAAAGCCAATAAACCTTCTTATATATTGAATCATTTTTTTCTGTACATTTGACTTATCAATTAACTTTGTACAAAGACTTGCAATGTCGGCTTTCAATCAATAAATGGAGAGTGGTAAATGTTGACTTTATAATACTCCACTTACTTTGCAGTTGTTTTCTGTCCTCCCCCAGCAAATGCATGGTACAGCCCTGTTGCTGCAGAAATGACCAGCATTGCCGAGAAAATGATGTAGTCCAGTGTAGAAAATGGGTGAATCTCAGACTGGGAGGAGTTATCTCTGGCACCCAAACCCATGCCCAGGAGACCTTTATCTGGACTTCTCCGAGAACGATATTCATCTGTGGGCAAATAAACAAAATGTACTGATTACAAACACTCAAAGCTAAATTCCTAATATGCAGTATAATGGCGGTTTCTGGGATGGTTGTATGTCATAACATGGATACTTGATACTTGATACTTGATGGAGTAATCCCTTCAATCAGCTCACACAGAAAGCTATACCGGGATGACATGTGGTCATGTGCCAAAAAGGGGTGTCATGTGGCAGTGTACGTGTATAATACATAAGCAAAAATGTAAAATAAAATTTTGCATTGTGCGATACGTGCAAGTAAAAACTGTTCCCTCCATCTACAGTACGATGGAGCCCACTGGAAGCTGCATCACCCTTACAGCTGGAAGGGCAGCCTCTCTGAAGCTATCAGGTGTGATGGCATGTACAGCCTGCATGGGTAGATGGTTCCATATCCTTGATATTCTTGGAAAGAGGAAGAACTTGAAGGTGTCAATGGTTGCCTTTGGAACTGCATACAGGCCTCTACAAAAAAAAATTTTTTCACTTGCCCTGTCGGGCAAGTGAAATTTTTTTGGGCTTGCCCTCAAGGAAAAAGCACTTGCCCGAACGTTCTTTTTATTTTCTTTGTTTTAATTTTTTTGCAGGTAAAAATATCTAATAAAGAGTCAATGAAACGACGACTGAAGACAATGTTAAAGAACACAACGAACATTTATTTACAAGTGTTTTGATAACAGTTAACAAAAAAGAACATGGATGATTTGTACACTTAAAAAGTAAAACTGCTCAGTCACCGGCCTATGATGCTTAGCCCGGCCTGCATCAAAGGAAAAAAGAGTAAGCAAAGAACTGATCAGAGTGACAGTATAATGTCATCAATTATTCAATTTCACGAATGACTATGAAAAACTAATCACTATGACTGGTAAGTCTCAATTACTGTTTCAATAAATGCTTACCTCCAAAAGGCAGTGATAAATCTATAAAGGAAGAATGGGCTGAACTGACAATGTACGACAATGACAATGCTTGCCACAGGTCAAAAAAAAGATACATCAAAAATTGATACAAATTATAATAACACTACAGTATTAAACTAAAATTAATCTTTTAAAAGGATAGGCGCCTGAGCTAGTTATCCAAAAATTAATTTTATAATTTCAGTATATCAATATCGTTGAAAAAATTTGTTAAATCCAAGTACAATTTTATGGGAAGCTCCAGCAAATGCGGGAGTTGACTCGATGCTGTAGGGACTACAGGCCTTACATCGATTAAAGTGTGTGGGACTGAAATTATCAGTCAATTATTGACTGACCATATGACAGTTAAAACGAGTGTATAAGTTAAGATATTTTTTAAATGAAGCATACCTCTATCATTGGTAAAAATATCAACAACAATGAATATGAATATGCATATGATCACCCAAACATTTCTTCGCACATGTTGACCTTCGTACGCGATAAAAACACGACATTGAAAACAGGGGAAAAATTCATTTTTTCTTTCTGGGCCTCCAAATTCATTTTTGTGAAAGATTTCGGGGGCTTACTTTTGAACTTTCGGGGGCTCCATTTTTCGGGGCTACTTTTCCACTTCTTAATAATTGTTTTATGAAGACTCTTTACATGATGCCACTTCCAGGATATAAAGTTATTTGACATACTGTACACAGCAGGGGAAAATTACATTTTTTGTTTAAGGGATCTTTTTTCCCACTCAGTAAAAATTTGGAAGGGGGGGGGGGGCTACTTTGGGTTTTTAAAATTGTGGGGAGGGGGTACTTTTCACGTAATTACCTGTATTGAACACAATGATATATTCATTTTTAGTGATGTGCCTTATTAAAAGCTAGTTTTTTATTCGAATTCAAATCAAACTTATTTCAAATTCCAGATTAAAAAAAAACAAATACAACAAAAAAATCTATAACACAAATTACAATATTTCATCAGAAAATTTGGAATTGAGGAAGCTGCATAAAACATCAGAAAATTCTGTCAAGCAGTATTCCTTGGACTAGTTCATAAATCAGGAGGGGGGGGGGAGGAAAAACCAAAAAAGAAAAGGAAGACAAATTAACACACAAAATAAGATGGGAAAAACAAGAATTAAGAAAGAGAAACAAAATAAAGAAGAAAAAGAAAAAGGAAATAAAGCAGGAGTGAAGGAGGAGAAGAAAAGAAAAGGAAAGGAGAAAAGGAGGGGAGTAGAAGAGGAGGAGTAGAAGGGGAGAAACAAGATGAGAAAAAGAAATCTTAGAAGAAAGAATCAGAATAAAAATGAGCTAAAATAGATGGCTAATCAATAATTGATGTAGCTTAGCAATGTAATTATAATAATAAGTGTTTAGTTGTAGCCTTTGTTAGCATCATTAAAAAAATGTAAAAGACGATAACAGCATACAACATTTTCGAGATAATGGTTTTTGACTAAGCAGTGGACTTTGAACCCGAGCCTGCCCAGCTATTGAAGCGCAAGGATGTCTGGGCGAGTGGCAGAGACGGTTAAAGACGCATATCCGGATTATACGTCGCCTATTGTTGTAGATCTAGATACCATGGTGTGTGCGGCAAGGAAATGCCAAAATGATAAGTTAGCTATGGTACTCTTGATTATCATGAATAATAGTTTGGCAGTAAATATCTTGTACTTCCCATGATCTGGGCTGACTTGTTTTCAGGTGGCAAGGCGTGTTTGTTTTAATGTCCCCTTTTTGAAAGTCGTCAGCAGCTGATATCACATAGATCGGGGCCTAATTTTGGGGCGGCTTTAATGATATGTGTCGCCCCTCGAAACGCATGGATTTTTATCAGAATTCTCCAGGCGGCTTTTACTTGCTCTCGGGGGCGAAATCGCCCGCCAGCCCGTGTATTTTTTCGCTGATTGAAGCTAGGCAGTCGTTCGTATGTTTCCGACTTTGAATACGCCACAGGACATGACAGGAAAGTAGCATGTTAGATCGATACGGTGCCATCGAGATAGTCGGCGAATTAGCGCTCCATTTTCTGTACTTGTTTACGTCGTTTTCTAACAGAAACTCAGGTAATTTTTGTTCTGCTGTTTGCGGTTTTGCGTCCGTTATTTTTTTTATGGGGAACATTTTGAGGATTGTCGAAGTCCAGCATGAACGTACATGTGTGTGTTTGAGTGATTTTCATGTTTAGAAAATTCCAGCGCTTGCCGATCGGGCAATTGAAATTGAACTTTGCTTGCGCCTCATGGTTTTCAATTGCACGGGAAGCCGGAAGCGGGTTTGTCGGCGCTGGATACTTCAGGTCATGATTGTGTCTGCCGAAGTAGGATCCAGGAATTACTGTGGGTGGGAACGGGAGTGATACTAACAGATGGTGTATTTTGTAGAACAGAACACACTGAGCTATGAGGCAACGAGTGTGGAGGGAATCCCATCCGAGTTATGTTACAAGGTGTGAGGATGATGGAGTGTTCCTATAGTCACAGCATGTAAAGCGAGCAGCTGTTTTTTGTACTTGCTCAAGCCCTTTGATTAATGTGGTGCTGTGGTGACTATCCTGGCTTTGTCAGAGATGCATTTCCGTTTGTAGACAGGATCGATTGTCGTCAGCTGCACACCGATACATCTTGGGTCATCGCGCATGCGCATTCAGTTTGAGCAGTTTCCTACGTTCTAAGGGTTGGAGCGACACCCGTTATGGACAGAAATTGCTTGAAAACATTGACATCGTAAGTAAAAAATGGTTGTATCCTTGATGTAAAGTATCATTTATGAGTTGTTAAGACCTCGGTGAGGAAAAACATGCAGCTCCTGGTCAGGAATTCGCCTGACAAGATTTAGTTCATTTCCTGCACTGTTGACGTGAATTCACGCGCATGAAAATATGCTGGTATACCGTCTGTCCTTTGTATGAAGGGACTGACCTAACTTACCCTAACAAATGTCAAAAATACCATTAAATGAGAAGTCCCCGAAGAAAACGTACAGACCCCGTCGGTCAAGAAAAGTACAAGAACGAAATGGATTTTCCGTTTAATTTACCAGTAAAACGGAAAATCACTGTCCCTACACACACACACACACACACACACACACACACACACACACACAACACACACAACACACACAAACACACGCACGCACACAGTCTACAGTCACTCAAAGTTACACAAACAGGACACAATTCTATACGAGTGGGACTACACCACGTCAACAACATTCGCCACTGTTGATATTCGACTGACTCACCAAACCTGTTGCTTCACGTTTTATGTTAAATTGCAAATAAATAGAAGTAAAATAAACTCACCTCCAAACTGTAACTTTGGTAAAAATTCGACAACTGATAGTGTTAGAATAACAACTAACGATATAAAGGCGATAAATTTCCTGGTTTCCATAATGTTAATCTCAGCTTCTCAATTCGGTTCGCCAGTGCAGAATTTTAATCACGCAATCGATCGATCAATCAGCTGGGACAAGATATCGTGATACCTGTGCAAAAAACAGCGAGAACGAAAGAAACTTTGTGGTGTTA
>JZLH01S0017391.1:23261-40265 GCA_001188425.1 Eucidaris tribuloides | reverse complement strand
TAAAATGTTGGAAATATGCTGCAATAATATCTTTATTAAAGTAGCATGTAAAGTGCAGAACTGAACTAGAAATGAATATTATGAAACACTTCAACCATTTTTTCCGAGATTTATTTTTGCATAATTTCTGTGGGATTCTGGAAACATGATTATTACAACAATATTTGTAATAAATACTTATATTCCTCATCTCTGTATTTCATATTATCAATATTTTACTATCATTCCATTATGCCACATTAGATGTCAACGAATGTCATGACGCTCCATGCCAAAATGGCGCCACGTGTGTCAACTCGATGGGTGGATACAGTTGCGAATGTTCGTCTGGCTTTGTAGGAACAACTTGTGACGATGGTAAGATAGAAATGAACATGGGAATCACGAAAATGATGTAAAAATTATAATAGAGAAATTAATGCTTAAGATTTCATTTACAATTGAAGTTATGTCTCCTCCTTAATGACGCGATACGTATTGTGTGGCAGTGCGATTCCTTAACTTTAGGTGGTAAGATCAAACAATTCGACAAATCGGTTGAAAATTAGTTTAGATTTCAATTCCTCCAAATCAATAATTTTCCAAGTTTTAAAAGTTTGAAAACAATTCTAACGTCGCTGTAACTATTGTGCAATTCTAGTATTCTGGCACTGGTCTATTAACAGTTCACCTTTTTCACTTTTTACGATGTACATTTTATGCATTTGAAATTTAGTTTGACATGTGATCAGATCAGCAACACCTTTTTTTGCCGTTGTATTAAAATGAAATCAACTCATCTTTTATCTTCTGTAGATATTGATGAATGTTTTGAAGAAAATCTTTGTCAAAATGGCGCCACGTGCATCAACACTCGAGGCAGCTACACGTGCAGATGCCCACGTGGATTCAGCGGTCCATCCTGTGAAGACGGTAGGCCCCTGTTATACTTTTTATTTTTCTTACTGATGGGCAATTCCTGCATCACAAACTTTCATTTTGTATGCTTAGTTAACTTCAGTCTTTCTTCATACTGCTTAGTTAAATGTTTTATTCAGAGGTCATTTATCTATTTATTTATTCTTTTATTTATTTATTTTTTGTTTTATTTATGGATTGATTGATTGATTGATTGATTTGGAATTTTTATATTCATTTTAATTGGTTAATGCTGTTATTATTCGTTAAATCCACTGTAAATCATTTTGAGCTAATATTTATCATTCTGTCAATTAATAATTGAATTAAATTTGTGTTTTACAACACTTTATTGATACAAACTTTGCGTGCACCGTTATTCAGTAATATTTTGTACATTGTTTTGACGAGTAACTAGTCATAATAAGCAAAATTACAAATAAAACTCTCCTCAAATCATCTTCTTTTTCAAGACGTCGACGAGTGTTCTAACAACCCGTGCTTCTATGGAGCCACGTGTATTAACACGTTTGGAGGCTTCTCCTGCTTCTGTACGAGAGGATTCACGGGGACATTTTGTAGTGAAGGTAATGATGACACTAGCTAACCTAGTAAATGAAAAGGAAGACATATTAATGAAACTCGAAGTAGATTTACTGAGAATTGGATTATTTCGTAACGAGCACAGCTATCTTGTATATATTTTTTAAATTAAAGTTAAATTTATTGAATAGAAATAATGACCGAATCATCCGTACCCTTACTCGAACGTGTAGGAAGTTTGGGTACCTCAATCATGACATTGCAGATATTTTGAACAAATACGCACAGATACAGGTCAAGGTTTTATAAAATACTAGTCATACAACGTCTTGTTGTTTATTAATAGTTAATTGTCGTTTAATTGCAATATGTGTACCCTCCTTTACTGTATATGCAATGAAGTTTGTACTTGGTTTGTTTGTTTGTTTTGTAGATAAGATTTATGTGATTTTGGAAGCAGAAAGTGAAACCGTTCTTATGTCGTACATATAGCTCCTGCTTTGTAAATATTTTAAAGACATTTATAAACACTTTTCTGTAACACTTTATAAACACTTGACCACGTTAAATTGAAATCACTACATCGCCTATATGGTATCAGAAGTTCACGTTAATTTCGGTAACACTTCATAAACACCTGAACACGTTAAATATTAAATGATAAACACGAAGTAAATATTTTTATTAATACCTAAACACTTTTGTTTTGTTAAAGGCATTTTCTTAATTAAACGTGCTAATGATTTCAATTAAAGCCCAAGTTTAGTTTTGGGGATTCTTTTTATTTAAAAGCTTTATGCCCAAAGGTCATATCACACAAATAACAGAGTTTGAATGACTTTCGTTTTTTTTTAATTAATTAATGAAACATCTCGGGGGGACCCCTGAGATTTTCGACTATATTTCACATTATAGCATCCAAAGGATTAATAAGGTGTTAAGGTTATCTGAGTTATACCTTATCTGAAAGAGAAGATTCCGCTCTTTCTAATGAAGTATAACTCATACAACCTTAACACTTTATTAACCCTTTGTATGCTGTAATGTTCAATGCCACAGAAAAGTGTTTGTGTTTAAAGGATTTACAGTGTACAATTAGAACGTAATGTATAATTTGTATAATGACTTGTTATATCCGTGTCGTCGTTTCATGAATAACATGATTTCTACCACACCTTTTAGATATCAACGAATGTCTGATAGACGGTGGTCCTTGTCAAAATGGCGGCTCGTGTGTCAACACTCAAGGGAACTACCTCTGTGTCTGCCCCGACGGGTTTGATGGCCAACAGTGTGAGATCGGTAAATACATTCAGTACAGACTATTCTCCCTCCAACTCCCCTTTCCGTCTCTTCCCTTTCCCTCCCCTCCCTGTCCCCCTCCCCTCCTGCTATACATGTATAAATGACATTATTGCCGAGTATGATTTCACGCGCAATATAAGAAGACAAAAAGGTCAACAAATCCGTAACAATCATGCGTTTATACGATAATTTAGTTATTATCAAATTTGTAAACTGCTTTATTTTCCGACCTTTCAGTATTAAAACTTGCATTATTTACAAATTGTGTCAGGGATGTGCAAGTCCATTACTTCCCTTCATTATCAATACCAAACGGTGGTTTAGTATTTACAAATGGTGTGTTGAAAGTCTGAGATCCATACGTCATGAATTTGTTGTTTTATGAGAAAAACTAATAACGACATGTTACCAGAATGTTGTTCTTTCTGTGAGTTTGACGTCGCGGATTTTTTGAAATTTGCTTCCGAGCAATTTGAAAAAGGATGAAGTTTAACCGTCCAGATTTTCACCAAAACTCAATATTTTACCCCAAGTCTCTATGAGAGGTGTTTATTTATATTAATTTTCACATTGGATATGATTTCAGCTGATTTCATTCATATAGATGTTTTTTGACGTGCAAATCAATGACACAATCTTTAACAGACGTCAACGAGTGTGCTCCCTCCCCGTGTCTACATGGCGGGCAGTGCAGGGATGGTATCAACTCGTACACCTGTCAATGTGGGTATGGTTACTATGGAGACAGGTGTGAAATAGGTAAGATTTTCATTCGCACTTCCAACGGTATGATGTTACACTTAAGAGAGTGGATAGAACATTTTCAATGACAAGCAAAACTAGAAGTTCCAGGTTTTGTAATTTATAGGCATGTAGAATTGATGAATTTGCTGACAAACCCCAAAAAATCCATATGACCAATGAATTTATGGTGATGACAAACTGCCAGTGTAGACCTATTTGGAGGTTGACTTGGTTACGAAGCAAATTTCATTTTTCACTGTTTTATGAATAGTTTTTATGGGAGAATGTTGCTTAGAAATGGATACCTTCTATACGTCGTTTTCCTTTCAGTAACATCAGGGAAATAAGAGATTCTAATGTTGTTTCTTTGTCTGTATATTTGTTTGTTTGTCTGTGTCGATATTATATAGAAGTAACACAAGTTCTTCCCGACTGCCCTGGTGAATATGACGTCATCAGTCGAATCTATTGGAATAACACCAAAGCTGGATCCACTCTCCACAAGCTATGTCCTAATGGAACAACCGGTAAGAATATGTGTTACTCAAAAGGGTTTTTGAATTATTAATAATTAATAATCACGCGTGATTACAATTTTATAATATACTGTATACTGTCAACACTAACCCTCTTTGCATCATTTCAACAAAGCTCCAAAGACTTTGCATGCGTTTTTCTGAGTTTGGAATTGACAGAATTAATTGGTTACAGTGTCACACCTTTGGTTTTGTTAGGAAAAGATTTGCATTCATAATGATCCAACAACATTGGTTACCTCAATTAACATGGCAGTTACGTTTACATCAATATAAGATGCTTTTCAGAGATTTGGATTATGTGGTCATTCAGAATTTCTAGCTGCCACAAAATCAAAGCAGTCCGGTCAACTGTTTGTATTCAGACTCTATTTCATTATGAAATTCATTATGTATTTTAAATTTCACATTTTAAAGTGATAGGCTAACATTGTGGAGCTTCAATTTAAAACATTGTCAAACTTTGATATTTGAGCTACATAGTAGTGTTCAAATGGACAAATAAACACCCTAGAACACAAAAGTTTGGAAAGTTATACTGCCAATGGCAAGTTATGCATGAATAAACAATTAAAACTCGGGGCGAGTTTTAATAGCCTAGGTGTACACACAGTACGTCTATGGGAGGAAATGGGCAAGTGAATCTGGTCAACTTACGATTTTCACTTTTTAAAGCACTAAATAATCATTTTGAAATACAATTTTTTTCAGGGCTTCATTTTTAGACCTCATTAAAGACCCTGTTACCATGGGGAATCATGTGGCTCCGATTTTTTTAACTGTGGTAAATGTTAGCCAATACCTTTAAAGATGAAGTGTTCGTCACTTCAACATTTCATAAGACAATTCTAACGTCCATCCTTTTTATTATCATATTGACAGGATCGTGATGAATGTTATGGTATGATTACGTTTTGTGGATTGAAAACTTCACATTTAGTCGTCTTATTTTCTATTGTTATGACTTGCTCTTTGATTAGGTCTTGCCACGCGACTGTGTCGAGCTTTGGTCGACTCGAGGCCGCCCTCTTCGGAGTGGGCTACCCCTGATCTGTCCGAGTGTGTCAGTGTGGATTTCCAGGAGGTCACCGAAAGAGTAAGTGAAATATTCTTACACTGCATATGCATTTGGCTCTTCCGTATGCTCGTGTATTCGGGGAGTATCTAAACAGAACAGTGTAAAATTATACCCAAGTGCCTATAATTCTTCTCCCAAAAATAGTGGTATCGGATGAAAGCAAACCACATACAACTCGAATTTGAGCCTAATAATATGCAAGGAAATTCGCTTATTTATTTCAGGTATTTCAGAAATCCTTTCCTCTTCCTATTTTGTATTTCATGTCAATTTATTAATTATAATAATTAATATAAATTTTATCGCTTCAGTCTAATCAAAGTAGGCGTTTACCTGTTTGTCTGTCAATTCAATTAATTATGTTAATTTATCCCTAACATCACATAATGAATTCAAATTAGCCATTAAGTGGGCTGATACAATTTGGAGACGGAACACTTTAATTAAACAGTATATTTAATTTTCAAAATGACTACATGTGTCTTTAATATCCATTCAAATCAGGTATCCGCAATCACAATACAAATGATGCAAAGTACAGGCCCAACTCTTTAACAAACAAAGCAAAATGTGTTATCTTCTTGCTAGAAACGTGGCACTTTGTGTCTAAATAATGATTATTTGATAATGTTTCAAGAAATTGAATATTCCTTACAGGTTGTTGAGCTAAAAGACGGTGATGAAGTTACGGTTCGTGAAGTCATTGATTTGACGATATTACTCTCCAACTTGACCTCGCCTCCGAGCGGCTCTCCGAACAATCCCGAACAACCGCGAATTTACCCGAAGGACATCGAAATTACGACGAATGCTCTGAGTGCGGTTGCCAAATTTATCGGCTTCGCTTAATGAGGAACTGAGTAGAGATGACATAGAAGTCCTGGCAGATGTAAGTAAACCTCAACTTTCGAAACAAAAATATTTTTTTCCATAAGGAATTTGTTAAGAGCTGTAAGTATATGATACATGTATGTCAAATGACATGAAGCTCTTAATCTTTTTGTACCATTCTTTCAAGATCATGTGGCCAAAGAAATTTCTCTTATATCAGACCCTTTCCATAAAACTCTCTCCCACACTGGATCGAGGTCTTGCTCTCTAGACTAGTTTATTCAAAATCTAAAATCATTTTTATCCATGCTACATTTTGGTCGTTAATTTCAGTCATTATCTGATCACTTTTTAAAAATATATTTCTTGATTCTTCTTATAAATCAAAGCGCTAAGAGGTTTACCATTGCTTTGCACTATATAAACAGTAATAATAGTAGTAGTAGTAGTAGTAGTAGTAGTAATAGTAGTGGTAGTAGTAATAGTAGTAGTAGTAACAGTAGTAGTAGAAGTAGTAGTAGTAGTAGTAGTAGAAATAGTAGTAGTAGTACTAGTAGTAGTAGTAGTAATAGTAGTAATAGTAATAGTAGTAGTAGTAGTAGTAGTAGTAGTAGTAGAAGTAGTAGTAATAGTAGTAGTAGTAATAGTAGCAATAATAATAGTAATAGTAGTAGTAGTAGTAGTAGTAGTAGTAACAGAAGTAGTAGTAGCAGTAGTAGTAGTAGTAGTAGTAGTAGTAATAGTAGTAATAGTGGTAGTAGTATCATAAGCCTCATCATTATTGTTATAATTTTCTGCCCAGGCTTTCACTGAAACTGTAGATAATGTGGTGGATGAATCAACCTTGACCGCGTGGAAAACAACAGTGGACACGAGTAAAATAGCTGAACGATTGTTATCAGTCGTGACGTCATCGGAATCCATGGCAGAGAGCATTGCGCTTGCGCAGACGGAACAGATTGAGCAAAATCCGAATGCAACTGTCGAAAGTGAAAGCTTGTCAATCACCAAGAAAAATCTAGGTATTCCATTTTTGATCAGATGTTTAATTTTTTATTTTTTTGTACATTAATGCATAAACTTTGATCTGATCGATCGTTATATCAATCCGAGTTAAAATGTGTAGGAGTTGTCGACGTTAAGGATGTGCTTAAAAAAAAACATAATGCCATATAAACTTGAATATTGAAATGTAGGCCTATGTTGCTGAGTATCTACTTGCGAACTACGACCTGATTTATAATTGTGCACAAAAAAGCATTCAAAAGTATAATTACGATCTATAGTATTCAACTTTGGAATTACATTCTTACAAAAAAGGGATCCCCTTACCCTAAAGAGTCTGCTAGGCTCAAACCCTAAAGCAGGGTCAAATTATCATATCTTATCAAAAATCTGGATCAATTTTTACCGCTTTTTTGAGATAGACTGCCCCAAGAATGAATAAGGACTGAGGTATTGTGCCTTGATAAATTTCGATGTCGTCCCAGTAGATCACCAAGCGAGCGTCGATGAATTCTTGTCGTTCAACCATCATCCGGGTCCACTCTTGACCCAAGTTTAGGTCATATCTATAGCCCGTTTCTGGTTGAATCTCTAAAAGTTTGATCTCAGATTTTTAGGAGTGTGATATTATTTTGTTACCTTTGTACAGATTTTGATGTGGTCCTTGTGGATTTACAAGAGAGCGTGGATGAATTCTTGTCGTTCAGCGGTGAAGGCAGCAGTCTATCCCTGCCACCAGAGATTCTCGACCTAGCCTCACGAGAAAACTCGGGTAAACCAAGAAGCGAATTTTTCAAAAGGAGGGGGCTTTGAGAAGGCCTGAACAAGTATATTTTACCTGATAATAATAATGATAATAATAATGATGTTATTAATGATAATGATAATAATAATAATGATAATAATAATGATGTTATTAATAATAATGATAATAATAATGATGTTATTAATAATAACAAATAACAATAATAATATTAGTAGTAGTAGTAGTAGCATTATAATAATAATAATAATAATAATAATATATATATATATATATATATATATATATATATATATATATATATATTATATTATTATTATTATTATTATTATTATTATTATTATTATTATTATTATTATTATTATTATTATTATTATTATTATTATTATTATTATTATTATTATTATTATTATTATTATTGCTTTGTCATTATTTAGAATGACAGGGACTAGAAAAGCAAACTTAATCACTGTTACCCTCAGGCATCCAGTAAAAAAAAGGTCACTTGTTTGTGTTCGTTTCCCTTCCCTTTACAGAAAATAAATAGGGGCACTACGATTCTTCATCCCCTGTTCCACCACCGTGATCCGAATGATCACTCAAGTATAATGTGGCCGGTGATTTCAAACAGTTGTATAAATCTAATAATCAATTTTGTAATTATAACTGGGGTTCTCATATATTAAACTAAGAAAAAATGAAAGTCAGACATTAGGGTTCATTCGGAGAATGCAGAACAGTAAAAAGACAACAATTGGCTACACCATTGTGAAGGGATGTGTATTTCTCATATTTTATCCATTCTTAAGTATATGGAATACTTAAATTGATAACTCTGCCACTATTTGTAATGAGAGAACTAATCGTCAGTTTTGTACACAATATTTCACTTTTTCTCATTTGTCAACAAATACAATATCGCCTGTTTGTTGTTCAAGTGTGCCACAACAAAAATGATTCTGCGTGCTTTTCTAAAAGAATTGGCTTACTGCTCACCTTTATCAATCAACTGATATCTCAGAAAAATGTAAATTAGTTGTTATTGTTGTTGTTTTTGTTGTCGTCATCTACGGTGTTATCATTATTGTGGACTTTCTTTTGTTGTGTTGTCAGATCGTGTTGCCATTTACCGTGCACGATTTACTTCTCTGGCCCCGTTCTATTCAACATTGGACGAGGACAGTGTTTCAAGGTAAATATTTGATCAACAATACGTTCTTGACCAGAGGTGAAATGCCGTACTACAACGGGGGTATCTATTTTAGTTTGTTACCACTAAAGTATATACGTACAATTCACATTGAATTTTCAAATCCCATTGATGATTTTTTTTCTTTTCTAATTGATGAAAAATGAAACCAAAACATAACAAATCGATCGTCCCAGCACCGCAATATTGGCTGATCTTTATCTAGATTACCTGCGTAAACCTTTCTTTTATGAGCTTTTTGTGACTCAGGTTGATTTCAAATTCATGTATTAATCTTTGTTATTTCATGCCCATATATAGAATAAATACCGATGTTGTGGCTACAAAAATTCTTGGAGTGGACGAAAATAATTTCCAGCATCTTACTCAGCCAGTTGTGGGTGTATATCAACACAATGAGGTAAGAAAATATTATGTATTCTGAGACGATAATAAATCGTGTATACCAGATTCCATTAAAGTCTTGAGGTGTTTATTTCAATTACAAATTAAAGTTTCAAATTAAAATGACTTTATTTTACAATAATTGCTGCTGGCCTGCGATACATAACCCACATTGACTGCAGTTTTTTGTCAAAATGTTACATTTACATCATGTTTCTACCAAGCACACATACATGTATGCATATTCTTTTTGAGAATCTAAAATATATCTACAATTGTCACCTAACAAATTAGATAATAATTTCATTCAGTGAGTTCTGTGAGCAAGTTTTGTTGCTGCATATACAAAGATAATTCAGTATTTGCTGTGTTGATAGTTGCCTGATTACTATTTGTAGAAAAGCAGAAATGTGTCAAGATTTAAGATTTTTCATTAGAAATATTAAAAGAAAACCCACATATGTACGTATCTGCAACGGTTGCAACTGGAGGATCAGGAGGTCGGTGGTAAAATCTAGCAGTATGTTGTACGTCATATGAATTATGAGATAGTGGGACAAGTCCGGTAAAATAATTTGTCGATAACAAAAATGTCAAAACAATATATGCAAACAGTTTAAAATAATCAGAATCCTTTAAATACGTTGGGAAGTTTTAAAAAATCGAAACCTTTGTTTTATGCATGTCTTGATTTTTTTTTCCATTTTTGTGTGACAGCTTGGTGACATACGAAATCCAAGATGTGTTTTCCTGAACACGGACCCAGAGTACGTAGACATTTTTACTTTACCTTACATCACTTGTATCTAGATCAAATCTGTACATTTTGTAAAAGTAATGTACATCATAATTTCCTTGATATTGCAGGTGATAATGTTACTCGTGTCATAACAATGTGGAGCGATAAGAAAAAAAACTTGATTCCCCGGAAGTAATCAAGATGGCAGTAATATAATCATTAAGTGTTCGTTTCTGATTTTATGATTTGTCAGGAATAAACCGATGAAATATGGCACAGTCAGTATTTTCCTCAAACTTCTCAAAGTGTTTCATTTATCAGAACTGGATTCTTTCCTTTGCTGCATGCATGCTTTGACTACTAGCACTTTCAGGGACGTCGATCGTGGGGTGGCAGGGAGGCAGTCGATTTGGGCTCCCCCAATGATTTTGTCTACTTGAAAAATTCATAAATTTAATATGCAATGATATGTTTCAAAAGCATAGGAAGGCACTACAAAACCATTAAACTTAGCATAAAAATGATACTAAACATACACAGTTTTCAATTTTCGGTGCGCTACAAGATTCAGTATTGTAATTTGGCAAAAAGGGGATCGACGCCCCTGAGCACTTTTACCTGAATGCTTTTAAAAAAGAGAAGAAAGCAGTGTTTCGTTGTTAATTCGCAGTGTTGTAGTCGAGTCCATACTCGAGTACAAGTTGTAGTGAACTAGGACTCGGACTCGACCTCGAGTCCCAATGTGAAGTAAATGGCAAAGTTTTTATTAACTGCCGACTCGATCTCGTAACATGTGGACTCGACTCCAACACTGTTCATTCGTAATCAATCAATTTTCTGTCCTGTCACCCTTTTTTTCTTTTGATTTGATTGAATGTTGATTGAATGAAGGTTGTTAAACGTGGATATTGATCTTAAAATCTGAATACTTGTGACAGGACCTCTGAGGCAGAGCCCTGGAAGACTACCGGATGTGTGGTTTACGAGAGTAACGACACCCATACGATATGTCACTGCTTCCATCTTACCAACTTTGCCGTCATCATGGACATACATGGCGTGCAGGTAACTTAAACAGAATTATTGATAATAACCTGTTTAACTCTTACCTCCTGTTGGTTTGTAGTACCATACACCGGCAGAATGCTGTAGGTTATACAGTAGTTTGAAATCGGTCCATTTCCTCCCGCGACTATTATTTAGTTCACTAACCATAACCATAACCTGGCCCTATATATAACCATAACCCTCGGATAGGACGTAAAGCCGGAGGTCCCGTGTTGAGACAGAAACACCTCAGCACGTTAAAGAACCCACACACTTCATCGAAAAGAGAAGGGTGCAAACCCGGTGTGATGGCCATTCCTATACTGTCAACATTCTTCGGGCCCCTTCTATGGCGCTGTATAGCTGCTGCCTTGCTGAAGGATACATGGTCCAATATTGTGTGCCATGCGCAATTCAGCCTTCGGGCTGCCAAGCATGAGCTATGTATACCGTAAATAAATAAATAAATAAATAAATAAATAAATAAATAAATAAAAAAAAACAACCCTTACGCTGAACTTGAAACCTAAAGGCAATTCTAACTCTTACTCTCTGTCTCCTGAGATCTTTTTCACCAGAGCAAATGTCGAGTTACCTTCAAATATTCCGAGACTGTTCTTTATTTGAGAAATTAAAATGTCGTTTGATCCATCCGTAGGTTAAAGGAAATATTTCCAGTTAACATGATTAACAATGGTGATTGTTTAAATTTGTTGCTAATAAGGTAACAATGATTGACTAATAATTGCGGGTTGTTTTTAATAAAATAATAAACTACAAAAGGTTCCTTGCACGTACTTTATTGAGAAACAAACTCAGTCCACATCAGTGAAGAAACAGAAGGTGACGCCCATGCAGTCCAAACAGATGGAGAGATGGTGGAAGTATTAGAGGGCGTGTCGGTTCTCAAAATAAGGCAGTTTCTTCTGGTTTACCGCTTATCTGCCCTTGTTAAAAAAAATCCTGATAGTCCATTGTTGTTTCTCTTCTTCTATCCCAGGAAACCTTGTCAGGAGAACACGAGATGGCGCTGTCCATATTGTCTCAGATCGGTGGATCTCTCTCCGTCCTCGGTAGTGTGTCATCCATCATCATTTATGAGTTCTTCAAGTAAGTTTACATCCTTAAGAGGGGACCCATTCATTCCTATAGTCATTGAATCCAATGCAAGGCTTGTGGAGTTTTAAAGTTCTGGGAATGAGAGGGATAAAGTGAATTTTGCATAGATTTTGTATTAGTTAATTTCACGTTTGTTGAGTTAATTTCACTCTTTAGCTTATAACAATAGGACTCACTCTGGAATTCTAATATTAGAAATACTTTATAATAATTCTAGCCATAATCCTTTTTCTTTTTCCTAACCCCATCTCATTGGAAGATACATGAACTATCAAAAGGAATCTATATTGCCCCAAAAATGACGAACACTAAATTGTCAAATTCAAAACGTGGAACTGTCAACACCAGCTGTAACAGTTTTCTTTGAATATAATATTATTGTACGGACATGTGATGGGCACCCCCCCCCCCCGCCCTCTTAAATCTGCAAGGTAACATTGTGATCTTAAGTATTTATAGACATAAGATAGCTTTCATTTATTTGCCATCGTACGAAAAAAAAGTAAGGGATACTTTGGATGTGGATGACCTCTCTGTTGCCAATCAGGACGAAATCTTGATTAGATATTAACATGTAGGTACTACATGTTAATATCTAATTTATTCATCGCATTTCATTACGTGAATATTATTTCTCATATAGGCTCAAGTCCGATCGTATCCGTGTTCATGAAAATCTCGGAGCCGCCATCGCTGCATCCCAGCTGATATTCCTGGTTGGCATTGAGCGAACTGAAATCCAGGTATCTTCCTTTATCTTGAATCAGCTTTCGTTGAGTGTACATGTATTTTCGTTTAGCTTAGTTAAGTGTTATGATTAAAGATCCAATGTCACGGATATCAAATTGAATCAAATTGTATACCATCAAAGGACTACTTTGCTGAAATTTATGTGGTAATGGTAATGCTGGTGATAGTATAGGTAATGACATTGGTGGTATCATGTACGCTAATGTGGCTGTTGCATGGTAGTGGTGGTGTTGAACATTATGGCTGCGGTTTTTACGATGGTGGTGATGGCAGTGGTGTGGTGGTGGTGGTGGTGGTGATGGTGGTGGTGGTGGTGGTAGTAACGTGATGGAAGTGGTGGTGGTACATGATTGTAATGGTGGTGGTTCTTGTGGTGATGGTGATTGTGGTGGGGGTGGTGGTGATGGTGGTGGTGATGGTAGTAAGGTGATGTAGCAGGTGGTGGTGTGGGTAGTGATAACAATAATGTTGGTGGTGATAGGATGCTGGTAGGGGTGGACATGGTGGTAATTATTATGACCGTGGTGATGATCATTTTGATGATGGTGATGTTGGTGTGGTGATGATGCTAATGAAGTTACTTGTGGTTTTGATTATGATTTCCAAATCTCTATTTTCTCTAGTGGTTGTGCAAAGCAATGGCGATAGTGCTCCACTACTCGATCACAGCCATGTTCTGTTGGATGTTGATCGAAGGAGTTCATCTCTACGTCATGCTGGTTAAGGTCTTTGGGACAGCCAATCACATCAAGAGATATCTTCTTGGAGGATGGGGTAAGATAGTCCAAACTTTTATTTAGTTATGGTACCCAATATTTGGGGAATCTTGGCTATGGCGTACATCACACACATTGTAATAAGCACACAATCATTTCTACGAGATTGATAAATGTGTGATTAATTTGATTATCGTATCCGATTATTTCATCTGAGTAGGGGCCAACAAAAAAAAAAGGTTGAAAATGGAAAGTGGAACGTGTTCTACTAAGTACTGGGCACAGTGTACAAATATTCAACAGAAGGTTCCTCGAAAAACTCATGTCGGCACTCTTTTGAAGAAAAAAACACCTTGCTTCGTTCCACTGTGATTAACATGCGATACTCAAAATCTGCATCTGAAGGTTTCCGTTTCAATAATTCTACATCTGTCCAAGATTTGATTGATCATTATTCCAAATTGTATTTTCTGTCAAGTTGTGGGGATAATGGAGTTCTAATTTCTCTCTTCTTTCGCGAACAGGTATTCCTCTGGTGATCGTTGGAATATCAGCTGGCGTATTCTACAACGATTATGCGGCGGCTGATTTGTAAGTTTAGTTATTTTTGTTATCTGTATATTTATTATTGTTCACTATTAATCTAGCGTGTTTCCATGCATCTAACAATTTCATAATTTATGCAGCCTGAGATGGTATACTGTATAAATGGCCTAATAACTGATGTGAAATTACTATTCCACTTAAAACTTGCAACAAAACAACCAATGAACGAAATTCATATTTAAATTCATTTTCATTTTTCTGAAATGTTAGTTTGATAGTTGCTCTAGTTCTTTCAGAAAAGCATTCAGAATCATTGTATTTATGATATACTGGAAAAAAAACCCATAGTAAATTAGCTTTTATTTCTTAAGATATTTAATATATATATATTTTATCTCACCTAGTTGTTGGATGTCGAGCAAGACGATGTTGATATCTTTCATTCCAACCGTTTCTCTAGTCATTTTGGTAAGAAAGTGTCTTCTTGTTCTTTAAATGTTTTACAAATTATCTTACTTTACTTATTTTCTCACACGACAAGGTTAGGTGGATAAACTAAGAAACACATACATACACACACACACACACACACACACACACACACACACACACACACACACACACACACAAACACACACACACGAAAAGCTATAAGTAGTATTAATGATAAATGTTTGTTCCAGGCTTTTAACAAGAATCACTTATCGGTTCAATCTGATTTATACTCATTTTCAGAATTCAGAAGCAAACACTTTGTAACATTACATGTGCGTTATGACAACAGAGATTGTTGAAGTCTAACATTTTTCGAGAATAATGTCACGTGTATGTTTGTTTGTGAATTAAATCGTAAGTGTATTAACACACTTTCTTTAAAACATTACAAGTTTAAATTGAATAATCCAAGCCTACATATAAATGATACCAAAAGGGAAAAGGGATGAAAGTGCTCTTTATTGATATGAGTCCATTCTGTGCATGTTCATATCAGACAAAATTTCTCTGTTTGGCAATTGATTTGGGTGTCATTTATTGAAAGGCATTCGTTCAGTATAAGTTTGCTTAAATATTTTTTTCTTGAAATATTTTTTGTGTTATTGTGAGTATAGTACTCTCAGGGTTCCTAAAACTTTGTATTTGTTTCTTTATTTGTTCTTTTTATTCAGCTTTGTTTATTTATATTTTCATAATTTTGATTTCTCGATCTTCAGATCAACGCTATATTTCTGATCGTTGTTCTTCGCGTTATGATGAAATCTATGTCGGCAACGTACAAAAGTCGAGTTTCAAACAACACGTCTCAAGTAAAGTGAGTACATTTCTCAATTTTATAATTCTGCTTTTGTTATATATGTATGCATAACATATCGTTTTACTTACGAGGCAAAACAATGTTTGATTCGCAGCTCAAATTTTAGTGCATACTATATAATTATACACGAATTTGGAAAAAGAAATAACAGTATATATCTCTACAAGAGAATGGGCTGCATACATTAAACGAATGTATCTTCTTAAGCGGTTAAGGATGTTGATTATTTTTTTTAATTTTAAAAGGGCTTACATAGTGTTGTTTGTTCATTTCAATTTATAGTTTGATGCATCGAGAGGGTTATATTTCCTGTTATGAATATATTTCATTTCATTTCATTTGTTTATTTTCCACAATCAAGTAAAAATACATAGACATATACAATCATGTTAACAATAATTAAAATACACAATGTGAAACTATTCACAAAACTAAATGACAATAATATAGAAAGTAAAGCATATATAGATAAAAGATGTGGATGGGATAACTGAAGTAATAAATACTTATCTAGGTTACCCCTACATATAAATATTATCTAGGTTACCCCTACATATAAATATAAACACCAATATAACTAGCGTCAGAAATATTTGGTGGATAGGAGAACATGGTGGATTACACTCATTACAGCTTTGTATACCACTTAATTTGTAGTAAAATAAGATGCAGGCCTTAGAGCGTTCTTTTTTATTTTTACAAAGACACAAGCAACTTTTGCGGGTAATTAATCTTTCTAATCATATATAGAATCGAGATTTCAGAGAAAAGCAAGTTAACAATTTGTCTAGTTTAGCCATAAAAATGTGGTGGAAGTTTATCACGACAGGCAGATGGTTAATCATAATTTTCACGGCCGTCGCGCTCTCATTATCAGATCGGGTCTGAAGGCAGCGGTCATTCTTCTCCCCTTACTTGGACTAACCTGGGTCTTCGGCTTCCTGTCCTTTAACTCTCAGACTCTGGTCTTCACTTACCTCTTCGTCATTCTCAACTCACTCCAGGTAAATAATAAATCGAAAGCGGTGCCACAACGGATGTGCAATTGATTGTTTGTGTTCTGAAATGTATTTATCTTTAGAAAAAAAAAGGTGTTTTCCATACTAAATCAAATCAAATTTCTTTCTGCAATAAATACTTTAATAATCTAAAGAGTTAAATGGATAATTCTTATCGTTTTGCGGTATAACTTCCACAAGAAATTATACAAGTAATAATCACATGTAGTTCAAAGTAGAATATTCAAAATGGTAGACATCATGGAAACGTATGACTGTTCTGAATTGTTTTCATTCCATCCAGGGATTATTCTTCTTTCTGGCACACTGCCTCATGAACCTCGAGGTAAGTATGCTAAAAAAAAAAATTCCACTCATTTTGTTGAACATAATTTTTATGTTGGTTAGTGACTCCTTTGAATGTGTATATTGGTGGGTCTGTACATGTGTGTGTGTGTGTGTGTGTGTGTGTGTGTGTGTG
>JZLH01S0017388.1:17765-29784 GCA_001188425.1 Eucidaris tribuloides | reverse complement strand
TAATACTTTGATTATGTTGCACGTACTTTATAACTACAAACAATGATGATGGGATGAACTGCGCGCTGCATACTTTCTCGTGATATACAGACAGCTCAAATGTATGTGACATAGATTTTTTTTTTGGGTATGATTGTAACATAATGAGGGCTTGAGAGAGTACTAGAGTAAATCAGTTGTAACAGGATGTAGCAAACGAAAACAGATTGCGACGTTTCGGCTGCAACTGCTAGCCTTCATCAGGCAATGTAGAACGAGCGCCGTGCACGCGTCTTTTATAGCGGTCGCGAGGGTTAACCGCACCGGGAGCGTCCTCGTGATTGGTTGGCGCCGTGACGCTGCTGCTATTGTTCGGAGCGCTGGCCGTGCTGCTATTGGCCGCTACGGAGGCCAAGGGGACAGCGCCCCCACCGGTCGCGGTGGGGGGGGGGGAGCATGGCGGCGGATGGTGGGTAGCCAAGCTTCCGGGATGTCGATCCCGGGCGGCGGATGGTGGGTAGCCAAGCTTCCGGGTTGTCGATCCCGCTGTCTCTGTTAATGTTGTTGGGGTTTTCCGACGTAGGCTTTGTGCTTTCAAGGAGTTACGCCTTCTTCCACTGAACTTTTGATGTTATATTTATTTGTACACGTACGTACATAAATACAAGCAGGAAATAGATGTTATTTGAATTTAGTTAACAAATACAGTGTGTCTCAAAAATAATTGTGCAAGTCAAAAGCGCCCTCTTAGGTAATGAGGAAACAGTTTTGTGACGTCATGCTTACATCACCATCAAGGGCATAGTCTCAGCTTTTCAAATGTCGTTTGTTCTGTTCAGTTTGCTTGTTTTAATCCTGAGATATGTTCAGTTAACAACAAAAAGGTAAAATCACAAATGTGCCACTTTTACTACAGTCAACATGGCATCAGGCCCGCTTCCCGTAAGAATGACACATTTGTGATTCCACCGTTTTATTGTTCACTAGATATCTCGAGATCAAAAAAAAAAAAACAATTGAACAAAACAAACAGCATTGGAAAGCTAAGACTTTGCCCTTGATGTTAATGTAAACATGTGTCACAGCAGTATTTTCTAACTGTCAAAGAGGGCACTTTTCACTTGAACAATTTTTTGAGACATGCTGCAGCATGTCTTAAAAATTCTGCAAGTAAGCAGCGCCCTCTTCGGCAATTAGAAAACATTCTGGTGACATTATGCTTACATCACCGTCAAGGGCAAAGTCTTAGCTTTCAAAGGCCATTTGTTCTGTTCAATTTGCTTATTTTAATCTTGAGATATGTTGGAAACAATAAAAGGGTGCATCACAATTATGTCACTTTTACTCGGGAGCGCGTGCTTTTCGAAACAGTGGCACAATTGCATTTTACCCTGTTCTGTATTTAAAATTACACTATCTCAAGATCTCACACACAAACGCAAATTAAACAAAACTGACACTTGACGTTGACGTAAGCATCACGTTACAAGAGTATTTTCTAATTGCCAAAGAGGGCGGTTTTGACTTGCACAATTTTTTTTGAGACACACTGTATATATGGACCAGACTTCAGGATTAAAATATTGCATGAATTGAATTTAGATTGAACCGTTGATTTTCGTGAAATTTTAGTTGTAGCGATTAGTATAAGTGAGAGTATAATCTAATACCTAGCAGTTATTTCACAAAATGTTTTAACTATCCGTAAGTGTAGTATTACTCCCTATCTTAACATGCACTAATTCTTTTTGTGAAAAATTGTTTAAATGCGCATAACCTTATTCTATGAATATTTTTTCACAACCTGTTATAGCCCCCTCTCCAAGGTAAAGGTCATTTATAATAATCATATGAAATGATAAGTATCGCTATTCCAAAAAAGAAGGACAAACGTAAAAAAAAAATAATAATTTTCCAGTCGATGTATATACAGGAGAACGGTAGGATAGTGGACATCATTATGAATACTAAACAATAAAAACAACTAATTTACTCTCTTGATATTTTACTTGAAGCTTGTTTTGATTACAACATCATATACCTTTAAACGAAGTGCTACAGTCCCGCAATATCGCTAATTGTGGCTATCAGTAATACGTCTTTCAGAAATTGAGGGTGTGCTTGACCAAGAGAAATTGACCTCTACAAACTTCCGGTTATTATACATTACCAGGGGTTGAGAATTGAAAGTCCCTTTGAAACTGACTGGTTCGAAAATTGTGGCGCGTACCCAACGAATTTTGATGCCAACCTGTAAAATTTACAGGAAATCATAACTCGAATTTGTGACACTCTGACCTTATTTGGTAAAATCGTAACTTTTGCAGATGTCCCTGACTCCCTGTGAGTTGTGTACAGAAAGTAAAATGTTCAAAGTAGTCGAACAACCGCACAATCTGCGCATGTGCTCACCACAGACGTAACGATATAATCACTAGCCGTCCATCTCTCTGATTGGCTATTAGGAATTACGTATAAAGATGGCGGCGCCGCAATCCGTTAGAAAATTTCATTTTCCATAGGAATACATGTTAGCAATTACGGTGTTGAATAATTCATGATTACGACATCAATTTTCAAAGATGGGGAAAAAAATACTTCCGTATTTGGGAGCCATCACTTATCAATATCGAGTGTGACACACCTTTCACACGCATTAAATAACGCGCTGCAAATACGTCGCATAAACCACGCAATTAAGTCTATGTAATTTACAGTCCACATTTAATTCCTACATGATGCTATGCTATCATTACTATCTTTGACGAGATATTTGGATCATAATTTGTTTAAAATTTTTACCTTACATATTTCGGGCAATTAAATTAATTTTTATGAATTGTAATTGCTACAAATTTTCGAGTGATTGCAATAAAAGAATAATTGAGATTTCCACGTCAATTCATTTGTTTTTAAATTGTAAAAAAAAAACACAACAGTAGGGTCTAATTGAAGCCATGCATGTGTACGACCACAATTGAGCTTCATACAATGATCAAAAAGTATTGTAAATTACAGGGCCTCTAAACAAGTTCAACTAAATCACTGAGCGGCCTGACCCTACTCGAGACTATAGCCTCAACTGTATTTTGATGGAAAATCAAAAAAATGGTCTAAATCTACTCAAGCCTATAAATGTCAAAATAGTACCAGATCTAGTACAGTCTAGTGCAGACTAGATCTAAGATCTACTAGTTGGTTGTAAAATTACTTTATCAAATAGATGAAACATTAGACCCTCTTCGAAAATCAGGACATTGGGTC
The DNA here is from genome assembly GCA_001188425.1 of Eucidaris tribuloides. NCBI lineage: Eukaryota > Metazoa > Echinodermata > Echinoidea > Cidaroida > Cidaridae > Eucidaris > Eucidaris tribuloides. Next base: position 26,541 of record JZLH01S0017388.1, on the reverse strand, counting down.
TAACTTTTAACCTTTTTTTTTTTTACGAACCCCCTCTTTTCTGAGATTGTACGTAAAATACTTACCTGGAATTAAGCACACCAATTTATTTATCTTGGCGAGGGCTGGGGGAAATCTTGACACTAGTTCAGTAGGAGCTGCCTTCGGGGTAAGCTGGACTTTAGTCCCATCGGAGAGAAACATGATTGGACACGAGAGCGAGATGGGGCATGTGCTTCCGCTAGCTTTATAGACGAATTGTGGTAAAACGAAACATGCTTCATGTTAAACCTTCGTCAGGGAAGATGTGGATAAGGCTGCATATTTCACCAAAGAGAGGAAATGTAGATTTCCCTACAAAACTACTTTAAAATAGGAAATTCAATTGTCTGTTCACATTGTTATGATGCTTCCACTCAGAAAATTCAATGGAAGTTTTACCTTAAAGGCATCATATAATGTTTTCAGTTAAAAAAAATCTAAGCTACACGATTCTCCCGCTACCAGTGTCTCTCATAAGGTCTAAAATTGAAGCCCTGAAAAATTGCAATTCAAAACGATTATGTTGTTTTAAAAAAGGTGACTATCATTGAGCGAATATGTGTTCCAATTTTTCCCCATAGACTGTTGCATTGCGAGTTCTCGTCCGCTGATAATAATGCTTGTGCCGAATTTTATCTGTAAATATTTAAGAGTGATAACATAACTGTCTAAAGTTCTGTGTTCTAGGGTGTTTATTTGTTACTTAAAACACTATTAGATACGTCGGATGGCGACGTTTGATTAATTTATAAATGTGCTTCTACAATGATACCTCTAAACCTTATATTTACCAAAAGAAATTAATCTTGATTCCGGCTTTGTATCACTAGTTACAGCTGGAAGTTTCCTTATCTTACCCTTTTATGTTGAATATTATGTTTGTTTGTTTTTACTTTTTTTACAGGACGTCGATGTAAAACAGCCATTTTGCTGATCTTGTTATCCTATGTGAATATGTTGAAATAAATAAATAAATAAATAAATAAATAAATAAACGTGGTAAAATTTACCAGAGTAACCGATCAGCCGGTATATTACACTGAATATGCTAATTTTACCCCAGTCTCTGTTTTTTTTTATTTTTTTTTTACAGGAATGACATGTAAAAGAATAATGAAGCGGGGAACAGAATTATCAAATTCCCGGTAAATTGAAATAATTTCACACGGAAAATGAATGACCAGGGGATATATGACCTGGGGGAGGGGGGGGGGGGTTAATTACAGAATAGATTCATGAAAAAAACATACCGATATGGTAATTGAGGAGCAGGACCATCCAGAGCGGAATGTATTCCATCTAAAAAGAGAAGAAGAAAAACTGAGCCTTTTAATTCAAAAAATCACATAGGGCCATACATTACCTCCCTACGCCCTCTTATAGTAGAGCGGATAAGCAGCCAAAATCACCAGAATTGTGTGCAAAATTTGACTAAAGCATGAAACTTTCACCAGTGTTAGTACATGCCATAAGCTTTATTTTAAGATCGGGAGGTAAGTCAGATTTGACCTCTGATGACCTCCAGAGGTCAATGACCTTAATTTATGCCAATATCGATCTTTGACGTCATTTTGGTAATGATAAACGTGGTTCTGATGTACTAAACATATATTTTTGTTACAATGGAGTTGTCTTAATATTCCAGAGAGTATTGGTACTTATTAGGAGGATTCTACCTTTGACCTCTGAGGATTGTGAAAGGTCAATGACCTCAACATATCAAAATATTCATTCGGTGTAATTGGCTAATAATAAATATGGTTATCATGTACTAAAACACTCATTTGTGTCAAAATGAAATTGTCTTCATATTCCACAGAGCATTGTAGATTAACAACAGGGTTTTAAATTTGACCTCTGATGACCTTCAAAGGTCAATGACCTCAGAATATTGATATTTGGCACCATAGGTTAATGATAAACTTCGCTATGATGTACATGTATTAAGCAAGTATTTGTGTTTCAATGAAATTGTTCTCATATTCCACAGAGTATGGTTGATTATTAACAGGGTTCTACCTTTGACCTCTGATTACCTTGAAAGGTCAATGACCTCAGAATATCAAAATATTCATTCGGTGTAATTGGTTAATAATAAATATGGTTATCATGTGCTAAAACACTCATTTGCGTCAAAATGAAATCGTCTTCATATTCCACAGAGCAGGCGCGGTTCTAGAGCAAAAAGTTGAGGGGGGCTACAGGGGGACCGTCCCGTTGAACGGAAACCATGCCCGAGGACGAGCGAAGCGCCCGAGTGGGGGATGGCTGGGAGGGGGGAACCCCCCTCCCACGGTAGGAACTTTTTGAAAATACCAATAGTAAAAGACGTATTCTGCGGCATGTGAAATTAATATTTTAGAGGTTAGTTTTATGCAGATTATTAGGTATTAAGTTCAAAGATTACAGGAATTATGTGAAAAATTGATAATGGGACATCTGAACTCGAGGAGCGAAACCTCCTCGGGGGGGGGGAGGAGGTTGTGGAAGGGGAAATACCGCTCTCACACGGCCGAGGAACTCTGTCGAAAATACGCATATAAAGATTTTTTCTAGCGTCATGGGTAAAATATACTTTAGGCAATGGCTATATCTATCAAGATTAGACGGATTTTGGAAGTCCATTCGCGAGCGGAGCAACGCGGACGTGAGCAGGCGAGTGATGTGGGCGGTGAGCTAGTTGTCCCACGGCAGGAACTTTTGAAGATACCATAAGAAAAACGTACCGTTCCTGGGCTGGTTAATGACATATTTTAAAGGGCTGTATTTTATAAGATTATTGCGAAAATAAAATTTGGCAAAAGATGTACAGCGAAGTTATGCTAACTTTAATGTTGGGCATGATTACTTGGCCGAGGAGCGAAACCTCCGAACGGGGGGAGGTGTAAGGAGGGGATTACCCCCTCCCACGCGTAGGAACTTTTGAAAATACGCAATAGAAAATGATGGGTTTCTATATATATATATATATGATATATTTGGCAATGGTAGCTTTATCGAGTAATTAGGGATTGGAAAGTCATGTGAGCTGAGAGTGTGGGAGTGGGAGCCCTCCTCGGGAGGAACTTTTTGAAAAATCAAAAAAACATTGTCGTGGCTGCTATCTTGCATTGTTATGATTTTAATCAGCATTAGGATGAGAAGTCAATGACTTGCGACAGGATGCAAGCGACCGAGCGGGAGTGTGGGAGGGGGGGGGACACTCCCTCCACTGTCAGGAAATTTTGAAAATACTCATAGAAAAGATCGGGTTTCTGAGTGGGTAATATTACCTATTGAAGGACATATGTTCATGAAATAATTAGGATTGTGGCAGTGTTTTCGAAAACAGCTCACAGGTAATTACATGAAAAACGTAATTGGTATTGATACTTGCTAGGAGAACGAACCGCACGAGCGGCGCAGGGAGGATGTGGGCGGGGCATACCCATCCACGGATAGGAGCTTTTTAAACATATTCATAGAAAAGACGGGTATTCTAGGCAGAAAGACATATTTGCAATGGTATATTTTATCAAGTAACATTAGGATCGAGTATCATACTTGCGAGAGCGAAGCAACGTGTGCGTGGGAGGGTGTGGATAACCCCCTCCCACGCAGAAAGTTTGAAATAGCCATAGAAAAACCTGATTCTAGCAGTGTGAATGCTATATTTTGAAGTTTTGTAAGATTTTACTGATTGCCAGTCAGCGATTTCAAAGTAGATGTAGGCCTACAGGAAGTATGTGGAAAACTACGTGCAGTTAGTCTACTTGTGAGGAGCGAACGACCGAGTGAGAGGAGTGTGTGTGAGGGGGACCCGGGTTCCCCTCCCACGCTTAGAAATTTTTATCAAACTACAAACAGAAAAGACGTGTTTTTTAGCGATGATAAAGAATTATTTTCAAGGTATATATTGATAAAGATCAGGAGTTCAGAAAGATGTTCAAGTTATGTGAAAAACCTTGCTATTCGGATTCAATACTTGCGAGGGTCGGCGGAAGAGCGGGTGTGGGATGGGGAACCCTACGACAAGAAATTTTAAAATATACGTTAGCAAAGACAGTTCTAAGCAGCAGTACATATTTATAAACGTGTATTATGCAAATATTATTGGGGATTGGGTAGTATTTAAAAGAAGATGAACAGTAAGTACGCCTATGTGAAAATGTCAATGGTTATCGAGGGTGAGCGAAGAGCGACCGCAGCAAGCGTAGGAACTTTTTGAAAATAATTAACAAAAAAGACTCGTTCTGGCATGCGTAAATACATATTATAAAGATTATAACTTCCTTCTTGCATATTTAATCTGCTCAAATCACTTTTAGTTTATTATTAATAATTTTCATTGATAAAACATTTTGGTCCGAGAATTGGGGAATTTTTGGGGGGCTTGAGCGATGTTTTCGGGGGGTGAGCCCCCCAAAGCCCCCCCGTAGAACCGCGCCTGCCACAGAGCATAGTTGATTAACAACAGGGTTTTACCTTTGACCTCTGACAACTATGGCAATGAGACATTAATGAACTTCAAATATCAAGATATTGATATTTGGCTTTATTGATTTCATGGTAAACTGTTAATAATGTACAAATTATGTATTTGTAATAATTAAAAGTGTCAAAACATATTCCGTTGGTGCAACGTTTCAGGTGCCTGTGCGAGGTTGATGAGTTCAGAAAAACAGGGCTTCACCTGATGTCAGTGACCTCAAACATCATTTGCACGAAACATGTTTCAAAAATATCTCTGCAACATTATCCAATTTTTTATTGAACAAAAGTCTGTATTCATAGAGGACAAGGAGGTCTGTAACCTCAGACGGTATTGTCCATATTGACACTTAAAGGTAGAGATTATAATTTGCAACCCTCCCATAACACAGCAAAACATTATTCATGCCCTCAGACTACTTATAAAGTACTTGCCTGTGAAATCTGAAGATCACAAATTACCTAGATTTTTAAAAATGCGAAAAACTCCAATAGTGATGTGGTGTACCACTAGGCACACTGTTCCAAATCTTACTTAGGTATATGTATATCAGGCTGATTACACAGTACGTATGTAATACCAGAGGGTTGTGCTGGCATGTGTCAGGCGCTGAAAAGGAATGCAAGGTCATCTCCATGTACCAAGGAGTTGCTGTCCATGGAGGTAATAGGAGACATGCATGCAGTTTCTAAAAATAGTCTAGCACTGGCTAGTAGAATTTTTGTCATTGGAGACAAAAAATTGAATCAATGTCAAACATTGGCTATACTTCCATTAATGCGTTTCAGCCTCTTCATTTTGCTGAAGGTCCTGAAATAGCATTTTCTTCCATATACCAGTGTATTTGCACAATGTTAAATTTTAGGCTTGCAAGAGAGACACCCAGTGTTTAAAGGTAAAGGTGTCTGATTGCATCTAATGGTCTCCTAGTAACGTACATAATGCAGTGCACTTCTTCAGTACACTTCTTCCTGGAGCTGTAGTGGATCAGTTCGATTTTGATGCCTCCAGCAGGGTTGTCATAACAAGCTGCCACCCAGAGATTTCCTTGGTCCAGCCCCAGTCAGATGGGCTAGGTTGGTCAGGATTCAGGACCAGAGTCTGGTTCCAGCGTAGGTCTGTAGACAAACAAGCTTGATGTGCTGCCGGAGTACAGCCTGTGTTGGGGGAATGTTACATGTCCATAGAGCCGTAGACTTGTGTGTGAAGAGCTGCTTCCTGGCATCGTTCACTTCCATGATGTTACTGGCGCGGTCATACATCAGCACAACAAATCAATCCAGCAGTGACATTGACTCTTCACTGACATCACTTGGCATACGTAAGAGTTCTTTGAAGGCATCATTCACCCCTGGGAATACTTTCCATATCTCCCAGGCAGTATTCTTCTCTCTACCAGAAAATGATCGCTTGTAGAGGAAAGAAGACTGGCTCGGAGATATGGAAAGTATTTCCAGAGGTGACAGATACCTTCGAAGAACTCTCACGTATGCCAAGCGATTTTAGTGAAGAGTCATCGTCACTGCTGGAGCGGCCAGGCCTGTGAGGGCATGAACGATGGAGCGAGTAGTACCGAAAGCTGGATCCACTATCCATTACCCATCAGGACATATGTTGCTGAAAGAAACTACAACCAGTACAACAACATCAGTATCCACATGCGTATGGCTACCTTCTTGATCCCTTCTGCACCACATCTGCCACAAGTAGAAGCATGCGAGTGTCCGCCTCCTCGTGTGAACATGAGGCGAGGCTGGTGAAGTCGGACATGGCAGAAGAGCACAGGACCCTATTTCAAAATGTTGCATACATTTACTTGTCATCAGCGAAATTTTTGGAAGAAATATCGTATATAGTGAGAGTAACCTTAAGAGTTCTATCGTCATGCCAAAGAACTGGAAGGGATTTATTTATGTAGACTAGAACAAAACTGAACTGTTCAGGATCAAGAAGGGTGGTCAAACATATTGTGGATACTGATGTTGTGGTATCGGTTGAGTGACATAAATCCTGACGAGCTTTGAATAGCATCTTCGTACTGGATCAGCTTTCATGTTCACGAACTGGTTGCCGCCCCAAACCCAAGACAATGTACTACCCTCCCCAAACTGTCATGCCCTCACTAGGGTGTGACACTGTCTCATCTTTCGCTGGTAGAGGGAAGAATACTGCCTGGGAGATATGAAAAGTATTCCCAGAGGTGACAAATGCCTTCGAAGAACTCTTAAGTATGTCGTCAGTGAAGATGTCATTTCTGGAGGGCTTTGTTGTGCTGATGTATGACCGTACCATTAACATCATAGAAGTGAACGATACCAGGAAGCAGCTCTTTGCACACAAGTCTAGGGCTCTATGTAACATTTCCTCAATTAACGCAGGCTTGCACTCTAGCAGAACATCAAGCGGGCATGTCTGCAGGCCATTTGCTGGAACCACACTTTGGTGGTAATTCTGGACCAACCTAGCCCATCTGACTGGGGCCGGACCGAGGACACCTCTGTTGGCAGCTTCTTTGACAACCCTGCCAGAGGCATCAGAATCTTGTCACGAACTGATCAACTGCAACTGGAAGAAGGGATGTACTGGCCGCTGCAAATGCACCAAGCCTGCACCCAAGTGCACTGCATTATGTGCACGTTTGGGAGACTGTTAGATGCAATCAGACACCTTTACAATTTAGCATCATTACGGACAATGTACCTATTTTATATTTACTGGCATGTACTATACATGATTGTGTCTGAGGTCACTGACTAACTAATTGGATATCTTACATTACGATTTTGTGCAAATTTCTTGAGGTCACTGACATTACGTGAAGCCCTATTTTTTTCGTCTGAAGTCTTTACCTCGCACAGACACCCTTTACAATGAACCGACGCTCTGTGGAATATGTTTTGACACTTTAATATAACAAATGCATGATTTGTACAATATTAACAGTTTACCATTATACCAATTAAGCTAAATATCAATATCTTGATATTCTAAGTTCACAGACCTCTCATTGTCATAGTTTGGCCAATGCTATGTGGAAACAGTAGACAAGTTTATAGCATGAATGCATGGTTATATATGATAAGTAGTTGACCATGAACTATATACTATAAATATCAATATTCTGACATTTTGAGGTCATTGACCTTTCGTCACGGTCATCAGAGGTCAAAGGTAGAAACCAGTTTCTCATTGTTGACACAAATGCATGGTTAATACATGTACGGTACATGTACATCATAATGTATCCATGTTTAGCATTTATAACAAATGACGCCAAATATCAATATTCTGATATTTTGAGGTCATTGACCTTTCACACTCCTCAGAGGTCAAAAGTAGAAAAACCTGTTGATAATTAACAATGCTCCGTGAAATATGAAGACAATTCAATTGTAATACAAATGAGTGTTTTAGCACATCACAACGTTTATTATTACCAATATGACGCCAAACATCAATATTTGCGTAATTTAAGGTCATTGACATCTGGAGGTTATCAGAGGTCAAAAGTAAAAACCCTGTTGATAATCAACAATGCTCTGTGGAATATTAAGAGAATTCCACTGTGACATAAATGAGTGTTTTAGGACATGATAACCATATTTATCATTAACCAATGACGCCAAATGAACATTTTGATATTTTGAGGTCATTGACCTTTCACAGTCCCCAGAGGTCAAAGGTAGAAGCCTCTAAATAATTGCCAATGCTCTCTGGAATATTAAGCCAACTCCATTGTAACAAAAATATATGTTTAGTACATCAGAACCACGTTTGTTATTACCAAAATGACGCCTAACATCAATGTTTGCATAATTTAAGGTCATTGACCTCTGGAGGTCATCAGAGGTCAAATCAGACTTACCTCCCGATCTTAAAATAAAGCTTATGGCATGTACTAACACTGGTGAAAGTTTCATGCTTTAGTCAAATTTTGCACAATTGGTCTGCTTATCCGCTCTACTATATCGGATATTGATGTAACTGGGGTGAAGTACATGTAAGTGTTATAAGGTACCAATGAACTGATCACATTTTGGGGTTAAAGGGTCAAAGGTCACGAGGACCCATACTTAATATCTTTACCACAATTACTTGAGAACAGCTTATCGGATATTGATGTAATTTAAGTGAAGTATGTATCATGGGGCATAAATGAAATCTTAGAGTAGAACAGTCAAAGGTAACAATGCCCCATACATTCAAAGTTTAGAATTGGATGGGGGTGCGGAGGCATTCCCCATCGGCTGCGCGCAGCCGAATTGCTCTAGTTTATGTATCAAC
>JZLH01S0017379.1:0-10811 GCA_001188425.1 Eucidaris tribuloides | reverse complement strand
TGTTTGGCCTGAGAATTTTTTCCAAAATCTGTCAAATCGTCGTAAACGGTACTGAAAAGCCGGTTCCGCGTTCAATCACACTCGGCTGTGCGAATCACACAGCCGACGTCCAGTGTCGCACCGCTCGGCGCACTGCACAATGTAATAACATTTCGAGTGAGGAATGCATAAGAGTGTGAACAATTCTCGTACTATAGTAATTGGCCGCAGTACAACCAGCGTTGTGCTGCGTAGTAGCTATTACCATTCTGTAAACACAGCGACGATATATTACGGCGTGCTAAGCATAATGTTGTGCAATGTGCCGGTGTGTTGTGGCTGAGGTAAGACTGTGGCTGTTTTCGTCTGCTGTAGATAGATATTTGCGTAGACTTTCTGGTTCTTATATTAAAATTGGAACGACCATGACCTGAAACAAGGAAATAATGAAACATTTACATGAATGAACTGATAAAATGCCAGTCAAGGACAGTTTGGTTAGTTTGGCATTTTCAGTGTTGTTGTATAGCTGCAGCTCACTGCCCATGACTGCAAGTGAGCAAAACATACAAAGTTGTTGCTGACTCCAACAGTGCTAACAGAACGGCTAGTTCCCAGAAAAATAATTGGAAACAATGCTGTATTGCCATCGTGGATAGAATGTGCTGGTTAGAAAATATCTTGGCATGAATGAGCAGAGTTGCAGATTGTGCCCAAATGGTAACCCTGTTTCTGTGAATTTTTTCTTCCATTTTTCTGGAGTTTCAAAATAAAAATGTTTCTACCGCCCCCCCCCAAAAAAAATACAATACAAACTCATACATTCCACACACACACACACACACACATAGCAACGAGCCCACACACGTCACACACGACACCACACACACACACACACGACACCACACACACGACACTCACACTCCCACAAACACAGGTGTAAGATGGAATAATTGGGCTGATTTGTTAATCACCATTAAATAACATTAAGGTATTAAAAAACAGTCCAGGCGTCAATGCCTACTGTATTTTGAAAGCTGGTCAGTGTCCTTTTGATTCAATTTTATTTAGCCACAAACACAACAAGAATGATATATTACTTAACAATAAAAAAAGGAGGCAGTCAACAAAAACAGCATGATGTTTAATACATGTACAGTTTCTCCACTTTGCATTTAGATCTGATGATACAGTATTAATCATGGACATGTCCTTGTCACGTTGCAGGTGCTAACTATTATTTGTTGCTGCAATTGAAGATGGAAGACTGGACAAAAGGAGTTAATGCAAGAAATAACAAGGGCATTCTAGTACATGTTATCTAAAATTGACATGTATGTTAGGATTTGAAACATGGATGATCAATTTGTTATCATTTTATAAAGTTGATTAATTGTATGCCACAACAACAAAGGTTGAAACTGCAATAATGATGAATTGTTTGAACATATTTAATGCACCCAAAGCCATTAATTTATCATCAGATGTATTTCTCATCTCACACACACAAACACACCATTACACCAAGGATTCAGAGTAAACTTGCAAATGAATCAGAATTAACATCCAATTTTTTTTATAAAAAAATATCTTTAAAAAACTCATGTAGATAAGTCAGTCATACTCTCAGAAGCAGTTCCCAAATTTTTACCTTGGGAGAGGGGCAGCGACAAACATGTATATTTTTCTTTATGTAACAAAAAATTTCAAATCATTAATTCAAGACTTTAAATACTTGAATGTTTTCTCACAAATTTTTGTTTACATTTTGCACCATGCATGTCGAGTTTTAATAAAATCGTCAGTGAACACAATGAACCATTTATACATGTACGTAATTCAAAGTTGTGAAGAGTAATTCTCAGTTACATCCATAAAAGGTACATGGAAATTAGAAGTTCCATGATATCACTGGCTAGCATTTGATTATTGTTAATTCATTGTATCAAATGTAAAAAATATATTATTATAACAATGTATTGTGGGCAATGTTAATGTAATCTTTAGTAATTTGTGAGCATGATTTGTATGTCATACTGTCATAATGTTAATGTTTACTGCACTTATTTAATTCACCAGTTTATTTAGTTACATTAAATGGGAATAATCTCTTTGTACAATCTGTATGCGTTTATGTGCACATTTATGAATAATCACAAGTACATGTACTGAAACTATTACTAGTACATGTTGGATCGCCAGAACCTCTCAGCCAGAGGAATGAAAATAATTTCCAAAGATCGACCAGATCGGAAAGAAGCAAAAAAGAAGAAGAAAAAAAATTGTGGCGTTACATGTAAGTAAGTATTTTTGAGAAGAAAAAAGGCAGAAACAAAAAAAAATACAAGAAGATCTAAAGAAAAGAAATTAACTTAACGATATCGTGAAAAATAAGCTCAAAATGTGGCACAAGTGACCAAAAGAATATTATAAATTTTTTTTTTTAATGTAGTTTATTTAAATATATTTTTTCTTTTGGAAAAAAAAAATGGCTGGGTCTCGTTAAACACACTGCATCTGCCAACTAAATTGTAATTAAAATAATCATAACTTTATTCAAGACATGGTCCCTTTAATGCTACTAACCTAAACGAAAGCGAAGGTGATCAGTGACATAAGTATTTCTGACTGCCTGACAAGTCGGTTGTGATTGATAAGACAGAAGAATGTCAATCTTGTTGTTCCTAACAAGCATGCAGTCTCAGACATCATCACAAGTCAACCATGATACTGCATTGAAAGTAAAGTCAAATGAATGAAGAAATGTCATTTAGGAAAAGACAAAAGTCCAATTAAAAAACATCGATATCAAATTTAGTTAGACACAATGCGTACTTAGGGTCTCCGGCCGAGCGCGAGCGAGCTTCTGCCGCCGTTTGTCGGGCAAGAAATTGCTAGCGCGTGGTCACAAGCGCGGCTGCGGGTCAAACTCGCCGACGGCCGCTACATGTAGTTGAGCTCTCTCGCGTCGCGTTTTGTTCGGCATTAGGGTCCAAATAGGATAAGGGGTTTCGAAGCAAGGACAAAAAAAATCAACGAGTTTGGTAAATAAAGAAAGCTGAGAAAATTGGCTAAAAAGGTATCCGACATAAATTTAAAAGGTATCCTACCGATAAGTGTCCACATACCACTGCAAAAGCACTCAAAATGTAAAAGAAAGTTAGTGAAACTTACGGGTCGAAATTTTCCGTGCATGATTGTCGGCCTCCAATTTTGGTTCACGTCTTCGTAGACATTCGCTGCTAACATATTTAAATTACATATAGTTGATGGTATATTATGGGCTAACTTCAGATTTAAGTAGATTGAAAACCCGTTCATCCCCTACTGAAGTAGGCCGACACACCCCGACCCGAAATTGTCGGTGAATTTCCGTGCCTTTTTAGGTGATGTCGCGCGCCCCCAGCGAACGGTATGGTTTGATCTCCGGGGGGCCTACACGGGGATATACTTTGACACGGAAAATTGTACGAAATTCGTTTTTTTCTTTGCAATTGTTAAGGTAATGGGCCTCCGAGAGCACTCCATTGACTTTTCGTTCTAACAGATGGCTGATATTTGGATGGAACTTCCTCCAAGGAAATTCCATCTCTACATTTACAGATTAGCGAATAAAAACATCTTGACACGCTTATTTAACACAATGTTACTGTCTTGCTTCGCCATGAAGTCAAAAAATAAAATAAAAATGTAACCACTGCCACCGACTGCCCTTCTGATAAAAAGCAGGTTCGTTCAGCGTGCAGGCAAATTTCTGGTGCGGTCGCATTACTTTTATAGTTTCCAGACAACCCGGCCTACGACACCCGATCCACGGAGAACTCGGCCGCGCTTGGCCCGAATATGCGGACGCTCCGTACCGACCCAGCCGTCCGAACAGGGGACCGAACAGTCCGCAACTGGCAAGCCCGAGTTGGCGCTACGCCAGGTTTCGGTGAGTCGGGTTGCCGGATTACAATTATTATGCGCCACAGAACTGGCGGCAGTAACGCAACGTTGTGCGATGGGTTTGTAGGTTATGAACAGGCACTTAAATGAAAACGAAACGTAGATGGCGTTAATTACACGTGGAAACTAGATCTAAGTCAGTTGGATAAGGCAATCACTGTCAACCACACGACTTGGACAAATCGTGGTGAGGTGTGTGACTACAATAAAATTTCCACGAAGACGTTCTCACGGGCGTACATTTTTCTGACTCTTGTGTAATTTTCTTTACTTTTTTTCTTTTTGTCAAGATTTTAGTGGTTGATATCGATATGACAAGTAGGGTCCATGGTAGTATCTTGATAATTGTTAATCTGAAAGAATGAATTTTCTTATGCTGCTGTGAAACCGTAATTTTTTTAAATGAAAACTGTTAACTTTTGTACAGTGCAAGGGCAATATAGCAATCGTTTGCACTATATTCCCTTGCTTGTATGGGTGGTATAGGGTCTATCTGTAGTTAAATAATGCTATTGACATCACATCCTCAAAATCTTCTCGTATTTTGCCTTGATTGATTTGGTTAGATCACGTCATATTGTCTTTCAATGTAAAATACAAATAAAACGTTGATCTAGACTCTAATTGCACAAAGACGTTATGTGCCACGTCCGCAGTGCAGTGAGCGGTATCGGAGCTGCGATATTAAGTTTTCGTAACTTTTTTTTATCGACGCTGAATTAAGTTTACTTTTGGTAAATTATAAATAGACTAACTGTGTATGCTAAAAAAAATTATTATAGATCTAAACGTTAGGCAAGAAATGAATGCCGTATTGGTGAAAAGGTTAGATAACATTTGTACGATCTACGAAAACAATTTGTTGTGCCCCTGTGTGTCGGTGTGGAGTGTAGTGTGAATGACTGTGGTCGGTCGCCACAGCCGTGCCTGATGATGAGGTCGCGTTCGCGGAGAAAATTTTCAACATCTTCATGTTGATAGTGATACATCATAAAGAACATTCCAATCACAAAATATTAATTAACCTTTCATGCAATATGAGTCCATTTTCTTCTATATTTTTTTGGCATACACAGGATTAATTTATTTACAAAGTAAACAAATTAGGGTCGATAAAAAGGTTACGAAAACTCACGCTCACCAGCGCTATCGCGCAGAATCTACGTCACAGCAGCAAATTTACAATCGAAGAACAACTAACAAAATCCAGGCCAAAATATCGAAGCAAGATTGATGGAATGATCAAATAGGCATATTTAACGTTTTTCTTACGTTACTTACTTGGTTTACTTATAGAGACTGAAGCTCGTCGCTTATTTGTCCTCATACGAATTCACCGCATCTCTGTACGGCCTCTGGAATTTTAAGGGGGGATTGGTCAGTGCTTTCCACAGCTAGTGAAAAGTAGGTTTAAAAGACCGATATACATACTTACAATTGCAAAATTAACTTAAAACTTAATGAATTTCGTACAAGTTTCCGGTGTCGAAGTATCCCCGTGTAGCCCTACTTGGACACTCTTGACACTGCATGTACGGTGTTGAAAAAGTCCAGTGTCGAAACGTCTGGCACCCTGCTAAACGTTACATGTCAAAAGCGTTGGCACACAGCCACGCTTGGAGGCGGGAGCTACCGTAGTGAAACCTTTCGCCTGGCTTTAACGATGCTCGTGTAGCGGTGGTTTGGACCACAGTTTGCTGCAAAACATAAATTTTTTTCACTTCAGTCATCCATTCACTTGGAAAACGCCTTTCAACATGCTAAAAGTTTGAAATTTGACCTGACAGTAGGACTAGATTATACTAGGGTGTCTGAAAAATTTCAATTTTCAAACAATTTTTTGTACCTTCAATTGAATTTTGTTGCATTTTTTAGTAAAACATGACTCATGTAGGCTTAGGAAGCATTTTCAAGAATTTGGGGAACTAACCAAGTCCTATCAAAGAATATTCCAGATAGATTTATGGGTCTTTCTTCATGTTTCCTTGCCAGGAAAAATAAACGGCTGCGGGCGATTTAGGCCACCCGAAAGTGGCAAAAGAGCCCCCGAAATGTGTAAAAAGAGCCCACCGAAAATTACCATAGGGTCCAATACAAAAGAATATCTGGAAGCACTGAAAACGGCGAAAAATAGCCCCAAGAAAATTTATTTTTTCCTGTCCTTGGAATGCGGGACAGAAATATAGCACGGCACGGTACCTTGTTCACGATTGCCATATAGCTTCATTGCTAATAGTACCACAGATGAAAGGGCAAGGGTAACCTTTTGAGAGCCCGCAGAAAAGTTTTAATTCTGAATGGATATGAGAAAAACAAAGTGTACAGGGGGGGATTTTTTTTTTTTTTCCCCCATGTTTGAAATATTTTTCATAGAATTGGACTCGTCTTGATCACCAATACTGTGAAAGACAGGGCAGGAGAAGGTTTGTTAAGTTTGATTTGTGTTTTCTCGGTGTGAACAGACCTGTATCGCGTATGGTATTGTACCGTATATGAATCTTTTGGAAATTAAAAACCCTGTCTAATGGTGTATATTTTATGGCAAGTTGTTGCACATTTAAAAAATCGTTGATCAGCCTACCTTTGGACACTTCGACACCGCACGTACGGTGTCGAAAAGTCCGGTGTCGAAATGTCCGGGTGTCGAAAAGTCCCGGACCCACGTTAGCATAGGCAAGACATGACACGAATTACTAGGAGTGGGACTGTGGTTACGGCCGGCGCGGAGGCGCACTTCTTACTTAGCTAAGCGAAACAAGCTTGTATGCTCATGTACTGCACAACAATACTCCGCAACAAGTGCTTCTAACTTCAGTTCTATCGATTCAAATACTATCTCCTTATTTAGACTAACTGTGATTAAAAAGGACAAGTAGAAAGTACAAATACATTCTTTAAAATACACAATCGTTCTCCGTCTCACCTTCACTTTAAAATCTCGCGGGTTACGTATGCAAATTTTGGAGGAAGGATCAGGCTAATGACAAGATGGATTAGGTACGCGCGTTTTGATTGGTCCAACTCAGCTTGGAATGAAATCAGTGAAGTATAGTTTTTATTCATCTCAGAGAAAAATTGATAATATATCAAATTTTCACATTTCAAAATTGAAATCAGTGACTTCTTGTGAAGTCACTGAGTTCATATGATATTTTGATTTGTATTATATTTTACCTTTGGTCAATTTTACCTGTACCGCCACTAAGCCAATGACATTGTACAAAGTATGAAGTGTGTGAAACATTTACCGAAACATGCGATTGGTCAATTTGCGGCATATTCCGCAAATGCACTTTCTTAGTCCCATACATAATTTTACACGTGTGTGTCGACAAGAGAAACGCTGATAGTTGGAATGGTAAGGTGTTTACATGCGTCTTTTAAAATTATTTTTGGCCAAGGGTCATATTTCTGATTATTTAACAAATATAAAATAAACTGTCCATCTACTAGAGTGGTCGCCGCAGAAAATCCCGGATATTTTTACTTGGAATTACCGTCACAAATTGTGCAAGTTGGAGTTGTTATTGTTTACTGTGGATGTCTGCATGTCTGTGGCGGTGCCTAGCTAGTGCTGTGTGCTTCATCAATCAACAGTGGTAATAGTCCCAGAGTTGCAATGTCAGTGTATCCGTTTGCCTGAAACTCCCACAGGCCAAGGTCTAAGTGCATGAGATCTACAATAGAAATGTATGGAAAATCAAACGTGTCAACATGGTCAAACAAAAGTTTGGTGTGACATGTGAGAAAGGGCCAAAATAAAATGCAGGACTTTACGTAGACATGCATAGACCGAAGGTTCGACCTCGTTATGGCGTCGTAGGTCGTTTTTCAGTACTTTTTCAGGACGATCTTGACAGGTATTTACATGTATCTACGGGTGATACCGCTGCCTACAGAGGCCGACAGTTCATTGATACCTGTTGCACACTGCGTTTCTCTAGCTCAGGGGCCTGTTTCACAACCGACGTCCTATCCTTAGCTACTATCCTAACGCGCAAATCTAAAGCTTGGGGTGGAAGATAGGGACACTGTCCTAAATCGTATTCCACGAACAACGTCCTAACTGCCCTTCTGACTAGTACATTGCCAGTAAACGATAGTATCGCCCTTGACATATCGATAAAATCATGTTTCTTTACGGTTAGACTTAGTACAAGTCGTAAAATGGATAGATATATTTTCCTGGACACAGTGTAGTCTTTAATGGCAGACCTGTGTTGTTTTCAAGTTTAACTCTTAGAGCATAAAATGACATTACGCGTATTAGTAAAAATAAAACGTATAATCAAATATATTTGCCAGTTGCTTTATGGACATGATGATTTAAAACAAATGCCATTTCGCACATGATTACACGTATATATGAAAATATAGGTATAATTTGTAGACTAGATACAGAAACAAACATTGACTTAACCGTGTGACGGTGGGGTGAGCAGCGGTCCGCGTCACTGACCGCGGCTGGGCTTGTTTGTTGATTTGTTTTTAAACTCTCGGGGGTTTCCTCGGCCGCTTTATTGGCATTCCTTCTTGAATTATGAATATGATATTATATATTTTTTGTTTAGTTAGTTTCAGAAAAGGTTCCTCTTTCAAGAAAATATATTAAGTTAATAATGTCGATATAGCGGTAAATTGCCATAATTTACAAAACTAACGCCGAGATTATGGCCACATGTCATTTTTGGTCAGAATTTCATTGCATTTTGCAAAAGCTAGTGATTTATAGGACTTCCATACAGAAGTAAAGAAAAAAAAAAAATTAATTTTAGAATAATATATGGCAATGAAAAAAAAAAGGAATATGCCTACGAAATTCACACACAAATAAAGGATAAGGCCCTATAGGCATATGAGTAAAATCTGCAGCTGAAAATAATTTAGGGCATGTGCTATTATTTTTTTTAAAAAACAAGACATCACGCAGAATGAGAAAAGCGTAAACTAAGAGATCAACGATACAATATGACTGGTAAATATTATATAAAAAATTTTTTAATTGAACAATTTGAATATTAATACAATTTATTTTAATCAACTTTAGTCATGTTCATATGAACACAATGAATGACTAGTTGCCAAAAATATAATTCTTCTATCTCCTACTTTGTCGTCTTCTTCTTATTATTATTATTTTATCATAGTTATTATTATCATCATTATTGTCTTTTAATTTTTTTTTATATTATCATCATCGTCAAAATATCATCATCGTGAGAATTCAATGTTCTGAGCGTAAGAATAATATTGCTTTATAAATATATCTTTTTCAGCTTGCGATGAATCACAATATGATCATCACTATAATAAACAAATCCTATATTGAAATAGAAAAATCTCGGGGAAAATCCCGATATTTGACTTTGTGCTACCATTTCTTATTACTCTTATGTCCCCTTCTTGCCCAAGTCAGCACGTCGTGATAGGACATTAGCCAATATCTTTCGAGATTAGCCGCGCACACGCACACACGCAATTTACGGCACCAGCACGTGCCGATTGTTTCTTACACCAGATAGAGATAGGACGGAGTTAGGACTGCCCATGAGCTGTCCTAGGATTTATGACGTGATTCTAGGACGGAACAGATGGACGAAGATAGCGATAGCACGGTTTCGTGAGACGACAACAACGTCTATCTTCCCTAGTTAGGACGCAGTTAGGATAGGACGCTTTTCAGTGAAAACAGGCCCCAGGACTCCACGGAATCGCCGTGGAGTCCAGAACATGACGGAAATATCCAATTTTACCACCATTACCTGGACACTTACGAGAGTGAAAATCACTCCTACTAACCCACCTCGGTCATTGCATCCGATTCCCATCCTGTATTTCGTCGTAAAAATGTGAAAACGCCGACAAAAAATCTTCAAGAAAGTGTTTCCTTCAGTCCTGTACGCGATTTCGCTGATCCAAAGCTACGTACTAGTATAGCTACGTATTACTTTGGGCTTTGCGGCGATCAGCGAAAAAAATCGACGGGACGAGACGAAGGAACACTTTCTAAGCATTTTTTCGCGGTTTTCACCATTTTTACGGACGAAATAAGGATGGAATCCGGATTAGGCATGACCGAGGTGGGATATTGGAGCTGATTTCACTCCTGATAAATGTCAGGTATGGTGTAAAATCGGATATTTTCCGGTCTGTTCGGGACCTGCACCGATTCCGTGGAAGTCTGAGCTAAAACGCCAGTGTGTACAAAACGCCACAAGCATTCGGACTCGTAGGCAGCTATTCACCGTAGATACATGTAAAAATGACCTGTCAAGATTCGTCTGAAAAGTACTGAAAAAACGACCACGGACGCCATACAGAACGGTTCGAAGCCTTTCGGTCTAGACTTTACTTTAGTCCAGGAGTCGAGTAGTCAGTCGTCGCGCTCGCGCTGGTTGCAATGCAAGAGAGTTGGCAGTAGCCAGTACTTCATGATCATGATTCATGTCTGATGTAGTAGAGGTGGGCTATAGAGGGTGACATTTTCAAAACATGCTCATCACACCTTAACCCGTTTGCTACGGGAAACGGATGTGCCCTGTGCCCAGAATCTTGGAGGCAACAGGTTAATTTGATGAGACGATGCCTACCGACACCATTTTTGAAAAAAAGAACGGAGGAACAGAAATGTGAAATCCAGGGTGCCCAGGCCGAAAAACTAAAAAAATTCAAAATGGCCGCCAAAAGTATGTAGAAATCATAGAGATGGATTACTTATAACGCTAGAGGGCGGACTCACTTAAATCGCTGTGACGGCAAGGAGAGGCGGTCGCCATTACCGTGGTTGGCAACTTTGCTTTATGGTTGCACAGTAACCGATGGAGTCCCGTGAATTGATGGAGCAAAAATGCAAAATTTGTACGTTGCAACTGGTTGCTATAACC
>JZLH01S0017378.1:15534-19487 GCA_001188425.1 Eucidaris tribuloides | reverse complement strand
AATTCAGTAGATTTAGCGTCCACTGAAAGTGCAAATGGGTGGTGGCAAAAATGTACGCGTGCGAGGAACGATGGTATGAATTAGCCTGCCTAGTAGGATAATTATGTTAATTGTTGTTTTTTTGTAACATATTATTCAAGTAGTCAGGTTAATCGTCGATTGTTAAATTGCCGTGCATTGAAAGGCCCAGTCTGTAACAAATATATATCACCCAATTTTCAGGAACATATTTAGGCAAACGAGAGAATCAGTGTGCGCGACCGAAACCAGTATGACATTAATTATTCTCATTGCCTTTTTTGAAGAAGCAGTATTCTGTCTATTTCGATTTGGAAGAATCTTCCATGCCAAGATACCATAGTTTAAGTATGTTGAGTATTAGTGTTGAGTACGATTGCGGAGAATAGAAATCGGCGAAATAAAAATTTACTTTGGTTATTACGCCAATATCCTAGAGATTAATCTTAATCAAGTTATCGATTGTGGGGCTTCCATTGAGCAGTTTGTCATCTAAATGTAAGTCAAGGAATTTTTACATCGACACACCTATTTAAAGAAGTTTCATCAACGCTTATTCTGCCGGAAGTGTTTGAAGTGTGTTACTAAAAGATCAATATAATTGTTTTTAATACATGATGACAATTTATTCGCTCTATCCAATCAGAAACTAGTTTTAATTCTTATTACTGTTCTCATGAATATCTGGATTATCGATTGAGAGAAAAGAGGTGTGGGAGTCGTCGGCAAAAGTATAAAAGCATAAAATATCCGATGATTTCTGAAATCATTGATGTAAATAATAAATAATAGGGGACCTAATAAAGATACCCTGTGTACACCACAATTTGTATGTTTGATGGATGAACTACAATTATTGAGAAAAACGTATTGTGTTCTATTTTGTAGGTGTACCTGACCTCACAGGGCGTCCTCTATCCCATAGTACGGAGAGCTTATACAACAGAATGTCATATTTATTGTATCGAACGCCTTGGAGAATCAGGAACACACCTAATTGTATGAGAAAAATATCAATGTACTGTGTGCAATTTGTATTCAATGAGAGTGATGAAAGCATGGGACGTACTAATGCCTTCCTCCGCGAAAGACCGACTGCGTGCGTCGAGAAAATATTTTGGTTGTTAAGAAACGTGCGCTGTCGAGTATATACGACTCTTTCTAGTATTTTGAAAACCAGCGTTAACCAGGGAGATGGGGCCTATAGTACTCGTTCCAGTTTGTACTCCTTTTTTAAATATTGGAATACTTTTGATAATATTTGTTCTTGTTTAGGAACAATGCCGCGTACTAAGAGAATAAATTCAAAATAAATGTAAGTGGTTGCACTATTTCACTATTTGTGTTTTTTAGAATAAGATTAGTCACCCCCATCCCAGCCAGGACTTTTTTGTTTTGCAGATTCTGACGATTGTCAACGACCTCTGCTTCATACCGGAGCAAAGAAAAGGGTATTGGGACAAGGATTTTAGATTAATCAGTAAAAAGTTTGTCTGAAATGGGAATATTATTGGCTAGATTTTGGCCAACCTGGGCAAAAAAATTGTTGAGACAGTACAGCCAGGGCCGAACAGCTTCTTGTTTATTTCACATTGAGTTAGCTTGTATTTATATAATTTTCTTCTTGCTTCAAAACACTATTTATAACTTTTCCAAGTACTTTTTTAATGTCATTATTTAGACCTGTTTAATTGTCTGTAGTAGTATAATTTTTTCTCCCTGCGCAGCATAGTGTAAGTCTGTTTTTATACTCCGTATATTTCTTTTGGCATCTTCTGTTCGTTTAGAGTTGTACTATAATATAAAGTTATTTCTTGCGATGATAGACTTCAGTAACCCTTTGTCACCCAAGGTAGTTCTTGGAACTTTTTTATAGTTGAGGCGTCTTTTGTTTGATAGCCGGGTTTCTTGTTAAAGGCAGTTCATATATTAATTAATAAATTATATCGAAAAGCGTTCACCGCATTTTCAATCCAATCCCGCGAACTTTAATCAATCATGTTATGTCACGCTGGACTTTGAACACGAATTGTACAATGATATTGCGTATTGCATCATGGCTAGTGACAATTTGTGCCGCATCAAACTTACTTACAGTGTGTATGCACTCAGTACGTTATTATGTATGTGAACATGTTTAGTTCCCCTCCTGCATGTATAACGAAAATACCTTGCTTTGTGTATTCTGTGTGCCGTACTGAAAAGGTTAAATTATACAAACTAATTAGCTAATGTCATTGGTAATTCAGATTTAGCCCCACAGACATCAGATGATTATGCTGCTCAACGTGCATCGCCGTAAGAATTCTCACTCGGGTGGTTTTATTCCAGACATTAAATGATATGGCAGCTCAGATGTTACAATTCGCGATGCTGATCCCTTATAGACCGTAGCCTAATAATTTCTTCATGGAAAGATATAACATTAAGTGACTTCCATGTCCTTGGCCATATACTGTTACAACAATGATTTACCTACCGTTACATTTGCTACTTAACCGCTATGGATAGCTTTAATTACTCTAACCTGCAAATCACGGTAGATTGCAAAGTTCGCGAATGGAAGTTAGGTTACGACCAGGATTTATTGCTTCGTACTATACAGTGTGACCCAGAACAAAAACCCCTGATGCATTTGCCAAATTAATGCTCGCTTTTTATTAAGTTCATCTGAGGACTTATTTTCTTCGCTAGGGTAGAATGACCCAATATTTAAGGATAGTGACATGATTCGGGAACACATAAAAAATGCCGCAAGAACCAAATGAGTGAAAATATACACACTAGTACACCAGCTCGAGTGGTATCTCCAGCTGGAAGGATATCGTCTCGAATTTGTTTATTAGGAAATCAAGCATAAGATACTAGGTTTTTAATTCTATCAGAACCAGCATTTTTTAAAAATTGAGGACCATAGAGAGACCACACAGCACGTTTGCCTGCATAACGGAAATATGGACATCAGTATTTAGAATGAGTCATGTTTGACTACAGATTTTTTCACAGCTGAGAATCCTTGATAGTTTATTGATTCTTGATAGTTTCAGCCGAGTTGATGACTACCCCATCATGACATTTACTTTAAGCAGAGATTTTAAACCCCGTTTGCGCAGGAGTTCCATGGCCACTTGACATATGCTGTTGATTTCGAAAGCAAAAGCACAAATATTTTTCAAAAACTGTATTGTTTCCGGACGCGTTTCCATAAATACAGTCCCCTAGCACATACATCTTCGAACGAAAAAAAGAATTTGGATTTGAAGTTAATGTGAGCAGCTCATCACTTAAAAGAAGAGACATGAATATTCAAGAAACGTGTTTTGCCTCAAAGTTGCTGCAATTTCATAAACGAACTCCGAGCAAATTCATACAAAAATCAATGTGGTTCTCATACTTTCATGTGTTGCATAGCGGGATATACAATCTTTGCACAGCACATGAAAGTTATTATGATGTGAGAAATGAAATAGGAGAGGAACTGGGATCGCAGCTTAAATTTAGCCGGATTTGATTCAAGTCGCCGCTCTCAATTCTCTCTTACGTAATTGAATGGGCGGGTCATGTTCAGTTTTTGGCCTTGAGCTTTAGGCCGGAAAAAATCATCATCCATAAATACTAAGTGCGATCTGAGGATCACGATTAATTTTCTGTCGAAACCTTGCGCCAAAAAAGTGAACATTACCCTTGAGAACTAAAGGTGAAACGGGTGAGAGCGATATATTTTACGTTAATTAAATAAATAATCAATACAAATGCGAAGATAACAATTACATTTATGGCATTATATCAACTGTGATGAAGATTTAATCTCAGCAAACACAACGTAGTGAGTGCTTGACTGGAAGTATACCAAAAAAGGGCACCCATTGACAACGACATTCTAATAATAAAAAAAAGCATCAATAACTGAAGCATGTATTTTATTTGCGTAAGCA
>JZLH01S0017378.1:8034-10534 GCA_001188425.1 Eucidaris tribuloides | reverse complement strand
TGGTGACATCATATCACAATACAGCCGTTTGTTTCTGCTGTCGAGCATACGACACTGAAGCTTCTCCGGGAACGTCGAAAAACAACAAAGTGATTGCCTTATCTACCTTTTCGGAAACTCTTCTATTGTAAACAGATAAATGAATGAATTCATGCAACTGTTGGTAAACAGAAGTGCTGTGAAGAAATAATTGATCGCTGGCGGTTGAGTGTATCCCGTGGCCATGCTGTAACTGTCGAAAATGATCGCAGGTGCACAACAAATGTAGAACGCCACCGTTACTAAGAGTAGTGTGAGGATACCGTTTGTACGATTCCTGCGCTTCCAACTTTTCGCTCCGTCACCCGGTGGAGTGAGTTGGCACCGAATTTGCCGTTGGTGATTTATCACGATAAACAACAACCGTGAATTTGTGTAAGTCATGACCAGAGTCACGAGTGCTGGTATTAAGGTATACAACACCACAGCCATAGGCGGGATGCAGTCGCAATTTGTCACCTGGAAGTAGCAGTTGGCTCGGTGATAGCTGAAGAAGAATCCACCGATTGCTTCTGCAGCGCCCAAGACACAGGATCCTGCGAGGAGAACTATCATTCTGGACCGCGTTATGACGAAGTGATAACGCAACGGGTTCGCAATAGTCAGATAGCGATTGATACTCACGCAAGCCAGGATCAGCATGGATTGATTCACGCACGTCACACCCAAAACAGACTTGACGGCCCTGTAGGCTGGAGCGTTGGCCAAGTACGGCTGCAGAAGGTTGTCGAAGAACTTGCCACCGCTCCCGATAATGCCAGTCAAGAGATCGACCGCAGCCAGGGCTTGGAACGACAGCACGGTGTTGTCACCCAGGTACCCCGTAGCGTGCGGCAAGGCGATTAGGTTGACAACGTTGCTGACGATGATGACGATGGAAAGTATTCCATAAAAGATACACAGGATCACATTTGCCGTGGTCGGCCATTCTTCGACGACGGTCCCATTTGTGATGTTCTCAACGGAAAGTAATCTTTCAAGCGTCATTGTCGGCTAAGTATTAATTTCACTTCAAGACCAACAAGTCCCTGTATGTGCTGGTATTTATACAATGCACCATCGGCGAGGTGTAAACAATAATTGCATCATTGCTACAGATGCGATAGTAACACAATGACTTTGTTCCAGATTATTTTCATTTTTCTGTTCCACAAAATTGTCTCACTAATGTCAGGAGCATGCATCAAGACAATCGTCGCGTAGCGTAGCTGTAGACATAATGCGTTGGTGAAATACCGCTGTTGTGGGCAATCTGACTAATCTTCACGTGTGTTTCCTGCTTGAGCTCCAACGGCAGACTGAAAGCTATATGCTGCAAGTCAGTTCATATAACCCGTATACCCTGATCAGACCACGTGACAGTAAGCTCTTGGTGCATTTCCTTACATCCTGTTTCGAATAACTGAATCATATGTTTATTGTCCCATTCCCAGGTAGCACATAATGTTTTGGTAACATTTCCAAAAGGTCTCAAAAATGTTTTCCAAATAATGTTTTCTAATAACCTTTTTATAACATTTATACAACATTATAATGCTCATGTTTCACATTTTTATAATGTTAACTGCAAAATGTTTTAATGGTCGGTTTTAATTTTTTTTCAAACATCGTATTACATTTTAATAATATTAGTAGAATATTATTGTTAAATGTTACATAAGAATGTTATCTTGTTATCTTGATCCTCACAAAATACATTTTAATATTTAAAAGATGTTTTCATTACTTTTAGCAAACATTATTATATTTTTATGATTTTTTGTACTATTGGGGATTGTCGTCTGTATTGCATGCCAGTAGATTCAGAACTCTCAGGAGAGTCAATTAACTGAAACGTCCCAATTTTGCGCGCCATCTATTGCGCAAGCACGATTTTAAGTGCAGGATATAGCAGGGAAGGGAATACCAGAATGGCAAAATGTTTTCGGGCAAATTAATACCTTTTTACAGGTAGAATTTGCTTTTGACTTGTCACGTATATGCACATTTTAACACACACACATACACAAACAGACATACACATACACAAACACACACACAGACATAGACACACACAGACACACACACCTACACACGCACACACACACACACACACACACACACATGCACACACACACACACACACACACACACACACACACACACACGCGCGCGCGCGCGCGCCTAAGAAATGATATGTAAGGCCTAAGAAAAATGCAGTTAGTGTACTTGAACTGCATTCGTTGTCTAAAGTTTTTCAAATTTATTTTGAAATTAACAAATAATATTTAATTTCTTGTTTGCTTGATTATTAATTATTTGGTTAACGATCAACATATAGGAATCATTCCATTTATATGCAACTTGAACATATGACATGCGTAAGATATGAACAAGAAAACATAACAAACCACCTGTTGTAATTTGGAAGTGGAGTAAGTTTTAATGTTGGTGGACGTCTATCTTTCTGATAATATTGGAA
>JZLH01S0017369.1:61534-73869 GCA_001188425.1 Eucidaris tribuloides | reverse complement strand
CACAATGTCATTTTTATTCTTAACTTATGCCTGTTAGTTGCTGGCTCCTTCTCCTTTTAACCCGTTGGCTACGGGAACCGGATGTGCCCTGTGTTAACTCTATGGGATTTTCAGAATCTCGGAGGCAACGGGTTAAGTTATCGCGGTAACGAGAACCGGTAATGTGCAGATGGACGGACGGACAACCCGAAAACATAATGCCTCCGGCAACTTCCTTGGGGAGGCATAAAAATCAGACATGTTGATTTCAAGGCGTCCATGTCGCATACACCTTTATTACGTACCCAGTGTCTTGCTGCATAGGCATCATGAAACACAGTGTAGGGCAGTGTACGCTCAGCATAGATGGCATTCTACACTACACTACATTTCACAAGCAACCAAACGCCCAGTGTTAAATCCCCTAAACTCTATGACTTTTTTGCTGTTTTACGCAGAGCTACCAACCTCTACTAACCAAAAACATAAATATGCATAACAAAAATAATAGTTTGAAGGCAAAAAACATATTTTGGTACAAAACTGGATTAATTACACATATTAAACATGCCTATCAAATTTAAGAAAGAACATATTTTGCATTACAAAATAACATTGTTATTTTTGATGAAGAAAAAACATACTAAACATCATTTAAACATATTAGTTGGCAGCTCTGTTTCCGACATATTTTTCACTTTGTCACCAGCCTACCATGTTTAAGTTCATGTATAAATTTTATGCCTGCATCTGGTTCACATACTTTCACGACAAGCGACCTGAGGTGGAACTCTTGCGGAACAGGTAGAAATTCTGTGAAGCGGAAGTCGTTTGAGAGGAGTGTTGAGCATGCAACCTTGGCATCGTTCACCATCTCCACGGTTTTCTGGTTCCCATGCATTGGGATCTGGAAGCCTTTGGGCACTTTAGACTTCAGCTCCGACAAGATCTTTATCATCCCGCCGGTACTTGATGGATTTTCCTCAATGACACCCAAATTAACCTGCAATTGAAAGAAATAAGTTAGCAATATAAGCAATTTTAAATGCTTTATTCCTTAACTTTCTTTCACTACAAATTCCATCATCAGTACTCAGTTGTGGCTTTGTGAAATTCATATTATACTTCTCATACCTGCTCAAGATCTACCATTAAATGAGTGTCTTACAATATGGGATGATATCCAACTGAGGCAATATAAATAGTCCTTCAATAAACTTTGGCTTGCTTTCTTTTAATTTTTGTTTATTTCATTTTTTTCTTTCCTTTTCATTTTCTGTATATTAATTTCATTCCTCTTTAATTTGTTTCTTTTTCCTTCTTCTATTTGCATCCTGCTTACATTTCTTCTCCATTTCATTTTCATTCTGCTTTTTTCATCTTGCTTTACGTTTAACATTTGCTTTCTTTCCTTAATCAGTTCTTGATTTTCTTTATGTCGATAATAATAATAATAACAATAATATATATGATTTACAACGCATCAAATCAACTCTGCTTAGTGCGCTAGGCGCAGTGTAGGCTAAAGAATTTGCAGGTGGGGAGAGAGAGTTGTAATATGGGAAAAAAATGTAATAGTCAATGGGAAGCATTTCACAAGTTTAATTATAATGTAAATATATATTATTTCATAAATGCTTTCTTTCCACCAATCATCCATTTTCCATGTCTATTTATGAATGGGTGCTCATGTTAATTCAGAAGTGCAGAATTTATGAATGCAAGTGTTAGTTTAGTGGGGGGTGGTTGTAAGATTAGGATCCAGAATATTATTATCCATTAGCGGTCAATTGAAACACTTCAAGGGGCACATACACATTCAGACTTCTGGGCACATTCTTCGGAATACTGATGGGGTATGTGTTCCACAACAGGGACATCTTGAAAACATGTCAGGTTTTCTACCAGGATCCGTTCCACAATGATGCACATCCTCCCCTTCATGGAGTCGTAGTCATCCTGGGTGGGAAGGATTTGTGCGATGGGGATCTCAGACGCAGGTGTCACGTTGTCTTCTTCAAGGTGTCTGAAGGACACTCTATTTTTGGCAGCATACCCATTGCAGAGATTAAGCTCTCGATTTTTCTTGTCTTTCTTGCGTCCTCGCACATGGGCAACCCGTGAATTCCATTGCATGTGGCCGATGACAAGCGCGTAACTTGGATCTGCCGAAGAAAACAAATATATATCCTTTTAATTTAAAGACAAAAGAAAAGTACCCTTTCAACACCAGAATTTATGCATTCTGAGCTGAAATGCATACATTTCAAAGTTTAACAAACATCAAGGAAATGTGTGATTTTCAGCAATAATTTACAGGAATTGTATAGAGGACATACAGTCAGGACAATTTTCATTATACAAACACCAAAACACCCCTTTTGTTGGAAAAAAAGTTTTACACAGATGTTATTTTGGCATAAAAATTTCCAAAACATTTTCATTATGCATTTGCCCCTCCCCACCCCCCTTTTTTATTGCTTGTCAGTGGTCTTTGAAAGCTTGAGGTGTAGGTTGGGATAACATAAAGCGATATAATTCTGTTACTTATCAAAATTTTTCATCAACCCCCACTTAATTTCAGCTAAAGCCTTCATTTCTCAGTTTTACAATTAATCAAAATTCCATTTTTCACATTTTATTTTTTTCCATGATTTCTGTGTTACTAAAAATCATGCATAAACACCATATATTACCTAATACTTATATGATAAAAACTCATCCTCAGTGAAGTCGAGCAGCCATAGCCATGGTAGTGAGAAAGACGGCCTGCATAGGGGCCAGCAGAGGGGTTTGCTAGGGTGATTAGACTCCTGTTACACTCAAGTTACACTCATGCTTGGTAATGGTCTTATTTAGTTTAAGAATGATTTTACACAGTCATTTTAATATTTGTTTATTTTGTAATTTACTACCAATTTTAAGGTACTACTTACGCATTAAAAGATTTGCCATTTTCTGTGTTGAACTTCCAATTTCTGTGATTTTCTTCTGTTTTCTATATCGCTGAGGAATGGAGGCTTTAATGTAGACCTGTTCCATTTTGAATACGAGACACTGATTCATCCACAACAGCTTCCACGAGCACAACAAAAGATGAGTATTTGTATCTTCATCAGATGCATTTCTTTAGTTCAAGAACAGTTGTAAACCTAAATCATTGCATTTTTTGTCGTGCTTTAGAACTCCTTAACTATGGCGCACGTCACATTTTTGAAACGAAACAGGTCTACTGGATTAAAACAAACTTACGCAATTCAGCCTGTTGACTGTCAGCGTCTTCTCTCTCAGTACATTCGGTCTGTTTGGAAAGATGTGACAAGGCAATATTAAGTTCAGATTACTTTCAGAAGAAAGAATATAAATTCGCTACAATGAATACAAAGGTCATTTTCATCATTCAATGATAGGGTAGCTGGGAGACTGTATATGGATTGCTATTCATCATTAGAACTAGAGCAGTTCGACAGACCACACCTGATGGATATGCCCCCACACTCCCATCCCAATACAATTAACTCTTTAACGTGCAGAATTCGCACCCATGCACTCCCGGAGGAGTGCGAACTTTGCATTTCACGCTCAAACATAGAAACAATTATATTCACACAAACAATATTGATTTCCCCAATGGTAATGGTATTCGCTTTGTACAGTGCACTCTCGTTATAAAGAAGTCCTTGGGACCCATGAAATTTGTTCTTTATAACGAAATTTCTTTATATCAGGGTTGCAAAAACAATAAAATACAAAGGAAATCCGAAATATGGGACCAGAGATTTTACTTCTTTATAATGAAATTTTGTTATATCAGTGTTCTTTATAATGAGAGTGCACTGTATTGTTTACATCTAAGTATGGGGGTATTATGAAAAGTTCTAAAGGAACCAGAAATATTAATAAATACAATCAATGCCTCTTGATACAATAGGACGCTGGGCTAGACGCAAGTGAAGTTTGAAAGAAAGAACGCGCAGTGTCAAAAACAATAAGAGTAAGACTCGCTATTCACTGAATTCTCTTCATTCACTTCTCTATTCTTTGACCTTTGGTGACTCACCTTTCTTCACGAACTTGTAACAAATCAGGTTTCTATGTATCGCTTGTGGTTTACCCCTTCGTATTACTTGAATAGAGTCACATATTTTCAAGCAGGAAGCTTTGAACTATATGTTGCAATTAGGCATTACTTTACAAAATCCAGATGCATATTTCCAAATAGCCTTTATGCCATCAGAAAGTCTGTAAAATGTTCTTCAACTTTGCTGTACAACATTTTTCCTGAAAATGTTGCTGTGAAAAGTTATAGCTAGTTGAAGTCAGTAATTCCATTTCCTTTTTCTCAGTGCTCCCTGAAAATAATTCTGCACGTAGGGGTTTCACAGTCCCCGCGCACAAAGAGTTAAGGGAAGGGAAACATAACCTGCTTTAGGATTCAAAGTTCATCTACTATATAGTAGATCCCACACTGAATGCGAGGCAACGCGCCAATTAAGGCGTTGTTCCTCGGCCCACTAATCCCCGTTCAGAGCGGAGGATTAACGCACTACTTAATGCACAATAGATCTACTCAGTCACCTGGATATTGCTGGGTTAATTGGTGCATTCGATTCCGAACTTGTACTTGCTATTAACATCTATTATCACAAATTTAATTAAATGAAGTAGCTCTTCTGAACGGGGTTGGCAAATCGCCTAGATTCACTTGATTTCGTTATTACCAGCACACTGTCATTCAAAGTGAAATGCCTCTTGGCTCCTGCATGATGTACCCATCTGATCAAAAGTCTAAAAGTCACAATGGTAATGAGCTCATATCAGTACGGAAAAGGGCCTGTGTCTTTTGACCAATGATCTTCCAACTCCAAAATCTAATCAGTTCATGCAACCCATTGGAGACTAAGTACGCTCGGGCTGGAGTCTATGGAGAATGTGTGCTATAGCGAAATCAAATTGTCTCTTATGGGCAAGTTATCGTGGTAACAAGCCCAAATCAGACATGTTGTAGGCCCTGCAACCTTTGACCATTCAACTCCAAAATGTACAGTAATGACTCCATCAGTACCTCACAGAACACACTTGACTCTAGTTTCACTGAAATCTGATCAGTCGATCATGGTAACAAGCCAAACTCAGATACATTTTGAATCCTTGTGACCTTTGAACTTTCAACTCGAAAATCTAATCAGTTAATTGGACCCTAATGATACCAGGGTTGGCTGGAGTGGGAAATACTGGCGGTAAATACCAGTACATACCACCTCGATAATTTTTTAGGAAAATGGGAAATAGTTGGAAATACATGGAAATACTATGAAATACACTTTTTGAACATTTTCAGGTACTGCCCAGGTGTTGCCATAGTATTTTCTAGTATTTCCCTGTACCTCCATATACATCCTGTGTACTTCCCAGCATTTCCCAGTGTTTCCTACCTGGGCGGGAAGTACTTAAATATCCCGGGAAATAGCCAACCCTGAATGATACACACTTGACCAAAGTTGCATTGAAATTGGGTCAGCTGTTCTAGGTCAATGAAATGATTGGGAACGCCTGAAAATGTCTCAAGAACCAAATGAGTTGAAACATATACCAACTATACACTAGCAGGAGTGGATCTCCCAGCTGCAAGGATTTCATTTGTTTACTTAAGGAGAATCAAGCATGAACATAACATACTAGTATTTTATTTCTCTCAAGCCATGATAGAAAGAAATTGGACAGAAAGCTACATAACAGATTGGACTGGCCACAAAGGATATTGACAGTAATTCTTTTAGAATGAGTCAATGTTTGACCACAAGATTTTCACAGCAGAATCCTTGCATTACTTGATTCTAGAATGGTTTCAGCTCAACTTGAGGATCACTCCTGATCATGCTACCTTTAAGTTACTGTGTTAATAAGGCCAAATCAGACATGCTTTAGGCCCTGTGACCTTTCAACTCCAAAATCTCATTAGCTCATTGTTGCATCATAGAATACATTTGATGCCAGCTTCATCAAACTCTGATCACTGGGACTTAATTATCGTGGTAACGAGAACCAGTAACAGACAAACACATGGACAACCCCAAAACACAATTACTATGCACAAAAGGGGTTATTACGGTTGGTAACAATATTTGAAAATAGGATACCTTTATGGTCTCACACCAAGTTTGCAGAATCTGGTCGTTTTCTTCAGCAAGTTTGCCATTATCACGTCTCACGGTTTTCACAGTTTGTGAGACTCCTAATCCACGCATTGCATTTATGACCTGTAAATAAAAGAACTAGAGAAATAGCTCAAGTTTGCAGGTAATGAGTATGGCAGGAAAAGGATGCTTTATATTTCATGACATGGTATTTAAGAGATATCCATCCATTTTGGTCAAAATATATTACTTGAAAAGGTGTTTCACACAATTTTCATTTAGGCGCATACATGAACTGTAAGTATATCAAATGGAATTGCAAAACAATGTAGGCAGCAAGATGACAGATTCTACGACACCATGCGGTGGACTTTGAAAAACAGCCCAAATCCTTATTTTTGAAGCAGTCACTGACATTACATTTTTAGGCCAGTAAAGGTAGGGTTAAAGATACTGCAAGTCCATCACTTCCCTTTATTATCATTACCAAATTGTAGTTAAGTACACTTACAAGTGGTGTGTGGACAGTTTGAGATCCATACATCATGAACTTGTTTATGAGAAAAACTAGTACTGATATGCTACCAAAATAGTTTTTTTTTTTGGTGAGTTAACCTTATTTTAACTGGGCTATTTCAGACCAGGTTTTACGCGAGGGGGGGGGACCCCCCCCCTCCCCTTCAGATCTCGGCCGCCGATCACGCGATCGCCAAGAAAATAGAGCCGGATGTAAACTACACGACTGTATAGTAAAATTTTCACAAAATTTATTTTTTCTATTTTTTAAGTAATTAATTATGCAAATAAGTGCATAAAATTATGTTTTCGCCTATAACTCACTTACAATAGCTAGTAGAATACTGATTTTGGGTGAAAATATTCATTCTGACATTTCTCACAATTACCTACAAAAAAATTTGCCGAATCGGAATTGATTTCTTATGTATTTTATTGTTTTGTGAATTTCTTATGTTTTTCTTTGTTTTCTCACTATTGTATTTTCGATGAAATTTGTTGGAGACACTTTTGTAATCATAAATAACATAAAATCAATTCATTTCAACCAGTAAAAGCAAAAATAATCATACATTAATGATTTTGAAAACACAATTTTCATTGGTTTTGTACACGAAATCACGTTTTTGAGCAATTTTGGGGTCGACATGCATGTATAAAATGTCGCGCAGCGTCGTAACGGTAGGCCCCCCTATGTCCGATTTTCGCAAAAAAGTGCTCAAAAGATGCGCAAGACTTGAAAGTAAAAAGTCAGTGAGCGACGCGGTCTAAAAATTTTGCGCGGCAGCATTGTCGCAAAATTCGTTGAGTTAACATAGGGTTAAATTTTGCTCAAATTGCAGAACACGGTTATGTGTATGTTGGCATGACAAGCTGAGCGCAGCGGTCAGTGGGTGACTATGTACACTGACATGGTTAAAGAGCTGAACTCTGCGTGACCTTTGGTTAGCTGCCAATCAATTTTGGAACTAACCGAATGTGCCCGTCACTTAGCAAATTTTGAAATTTAACCATCCAGATTTTCAACAAAATTATGTATTCTACCCATAGGTTCTATGCAGGGTTGGCAATTTCCCGGGAAATACCTGTATTTCCCACCCAGACGGGAAATACTGGGAAATACTGGGAAATACTGGGAAATACCTGGGAAATACTGGGAAATACGTGGGCAATACGTGGGCAATACCTAGCCGTGTACTCTTGAAGTTGTACAAGGTCAATTAAGAAGGCCATGAATGCAGTTCATTTGGGCTCTTCTTACACAAAATCATCTTAAACTGGTAAATTTCAGATGAAAAGACTCTGAAAAACCTCTTTTCAATTTTGATAATTTAATTCAGTGTTATTTCACATACTGTCCAATACATACAGTATTACACTGTACATTATTCAGGTGCTACATTGTGGGGTGCAGCCCTCATCTTGCTGAATATACAGGGTCAAAATCAACATCTGTCAATGGGGTGTGCTGTTTTAAGTGTACTGGATTTATGGAGCAATTCAGATATTTGCAGACTGAAATGATTGAAAAAGAAAATCTAAAATAAAAGCAGGTGATTTTGAAATTTCCATACTTTTAGTATTGATTTGGCTGTGTAGAAAATCTGTCCCACCAATCATAATGAGTCCCTTGTTCCCCACCATCACTTAAGTTAGTTTTTTGTTGTATTTTGTGTTGAATCACACTTACTGAACAACAATCTCTACATTTTTTAGTATTATCATTCAACAATAACTTTTTATAGTATTTCCCAGTATTCCCGTTTTTGTCAAAAATAGCAAGGCGGTATTTACCACCCGGTATTTACCGGCCAACCCTGGTTCTATGACAGGTGTTAACTTATACACTGTACTAATCTTCAGACTGTGACCTATTTGAGCTGATTACATGCATTTTGCCATTTTCTAACATACAAATTTAACACAGTATAAACAAGGAGTTCGTACCTTGGTCTTGGTCCCACATCTCCACATCCATGACGATAACAGAGAGGGGAGGAATTTGTGGATCAGCGGTCGTCTATGGTGCGCCGGGATGAGAAGCATAATACCCATCAGTCTCTTTTCTGAATCATCCATGGTGCTAAAACATAGAAAGCAAAAAAAAATCACAGTCGGCAGTTGATGATACGTCAATAAACAGTTTCAATTTTGAACTAGAAATTGGCATCACCATCCTTTCAGCTATAACCCCGAAAAATGCTCATTTTTCAAGTATGTGATCGTCAAGATGGGTTCATAAGCAGAAGCTTCAAACCTCAACAACAAAGTAAACAAAGTAAATAAGATTTAATACATTAGGCCAGTAAGGCCAAGTAAAATTATTTTTATGATCATGAGGAACAATGACACACTGGTACTTGTAATACTTCCCCTTCCCATTATTCCATCCCTCAAAACAACAACCAAATTATTGCTGTTTGTTAATACACTTTCAAACACAGATAAAAATATATGGGAGTGCAGAGTGATTTCGCCCCCGAAATGGTAAAACAGCCCCCATAAATTGCCATAGGGTTCAATACACAAGAGTATCTAGAATGCACTGAAACAGGTAAAGTAATTACGATATTTTAATTTTTCCCTGCTATCAAATAGGGCTTCTGAAATGTATTCATGCAGTATTAAATGTTAGTGAAGCTACATGTACTACATTCTAATGTAGGTAATATATTGATGCAATAGCTTGGGAACTCCCCCAGTAAAAATAAGCACTGTATTTTTTATTTGTTTTGAAAAGTCAGAGATATACCTCTTGAGACCCTTAACCAGAGTTTGTTCGAACACTGCATATATCGTTGGTGCTATTGATGCGATGCGCTGTACCACGTCATCCCAAGTGAATGTCGACTTCTCCTTGACGCTTGAAGGAAACAAGTTCTTTGTCTTTGCAAGCTTCATTATTTCCTTGTGGATGATTTTTTTCAATTCCAAGAACCACTCTTTTTCAAAGCGATCCGAGGATTTTCTCAACAATTTGACACACTGTCCGTAGCGGGACTCCTGAATGAGTTTAATAGCTTGAGTCTTGAATGGGCGAAAGTTCGTCCTCTCTAGCGTGGGAAGCATCTTTCCTGTTCTCTCCAGCCATTCTTGAGAAAAACCATCCACTTTTATCTTAGCCGTGTACCATTCTGCATCAAAGAAATTAAAATCGTACATGAATTATGATACACGGTCATCTGAAACATGGGAAACATGGAAGAAGTTCCATAAGTACCCCCCCCCCCCATGAAATTGGCATACATGTACACAGTTACATAGTTTTTTTCTAGAGCTGGCTATATTTGATCTAAACCTCATTCGATTATCGTGGAAAAAACACTGTCGATAACACAATTTATCACCTACATGTAAGTTGCAAAACAGAGTTGTGATGAATAAGATAAATTTATAAAATGGTCATGTTTATCTTGTGTGTTATGCGAGTGGGCAATAGTTTTTACTAATGCCCGCTCAGATTTTTGAAACCATTTTATAAAACAAATAATGCACATTACGTGTTCGGTCGTGAGTAAAACTATTGACCCTCGGTAACTTTATAAAAATCCAAAACACAGATGTTTCAGATTTTTAGAAAGTTACCTCGCGGTCAATAGTTTTTACTAACGACCTCACTAATGTGCATTATTTGTATACTATTTTAGGCTTCTGCTTGTGCAGAATATGAATACTATAGCTTTATGGGGATGTCTCCCTTGGTCCCTCCTAGTGCAGTGCATGCATTTGCCCCAATAGGTTTTCATAATTGATGATATTTTGGGCCATATTGTGCCTTAGGCGATATTTTTAAATAATCTGAGATCATTATTGTGTATTCGATATTTTTTCAACATCGACTAATTTCGATATTATCAAAATATCGCCCAGCACTATTTTTTTTCCCCATAACTCCCAACTCTAATCCTAACCTTAATCCTAATATGAACCATACATTTTTTTTCCTTTTGTGGACATCAAAGAATCGAACCTACATGTACATGTCGAGACGAGAAGTAGAACCTACACCTCTGAAACATGATTCATAAGTGGAATGTAGAGCAAAGCCATTTATCGTGATTTTCCGTAGTTCCATCAGTGGTATTTCACACATCCCTAATGATGATTATTTAAATATTATTACACCCGTAAATAGGGTTTGTTATACTTATACCATGTGCACGTTTTTGAGAAAATTAATTAATTATGACGGTTATTTATAATGTTGTGACCAAGTACAGTTTAGCAGTGTATAAACTACCATGGACTTTCACCTCATGCAAAAGTAAATTACGTGGCTCGAATGTCACTCCGTCCTATCCTCGTTCGCAAACTTGGGAGTGCTTGACAACCTACGCATTCACAATGCTTTTGTGAAACCACAGTTTGAAAACCGAACAGGAATTTTGGCGATACATTTGAGTGCAGCCATTCTATAAATAATGGAGAACTGCGTGAATGGCTTTTGTTAGGTTCATTCATAAGAATACCTTCTCCAGTGCATTCCAATTAACAAAGAGCCACAGGCATTCATAAATATTAATACATGTAGGTGTAAAGAGCAATAGCGAGTAATGTTCCTGTATGTGAAATCGCTATTGACGGTGATTCCTTCTTCTACGAATGGAACTGAGGAATTTGCCTCACTAATTAGTTGATTATCTCATCAATGCGCATGTAAAATTTGGAGAACAAAGGCTTTTTCTCATCAGCAACTTCATCTTATTCAATTTTTAATGCTATTTTTCAATACTAATCTGGAGACTACAGAACTTTTTTTCTAGAGCGTTATTCAGTCAATGCCCTACAGTCCAAAGTAGTACTGACCCACTTCACCACAGATAGACGACTGCAAGCCTTGGAGGTCAATGTCATAAAACCAAGATAACGGCTATCATGCTTTCACCGTATGGGCCATTCTTTGTCACGTGTGTGACCAACAATATGCAAATTTGCAGAATACACCTCCTCTAATTCTTAAAGCATTGTAGGTATATTGTTTTGTACTACATACATGGCATCTATATGTCAAAGGCTGTCATACCATAGTTTTATATGTCATAATGGTAATGTTAGGGTCATAGGTCAAACACGACCTGTCACGTGTGTGACTTCACACTGAAGGAATTTTTTCAATAACTTAGGTTTGTATTCAAAACTCTGTGAATAATTCTCTAAATAAACTAGAGCAGTTCGACTACGTGTAGTCTATGGGTATGCCTCCGCAGTCCGCACTCCCATCCAATTGATGTAATTTGAAAAGCTTCACGTTACCATGGTAGCAAGACCCATGAGATGAATAAGCCCATGTGACCTTTGACCAAGTTACAGTAAAATCCAATAAGCAGTTCTTAAATTATCACGACAATAAGCTCAATTTGGACATGAGGCCTTACATACAATTTATACAATTGATTCTTATATAACGCATTTCCAATTTCACAAATGATCAATGCACTTAAAGATTGGGTTATTCATTTGCACGTCAAAAAACATCTATGTATGTAAATGAATGAAATCAGCTGCAATCATATCCAATGTGAAGATTGATATAAATAAACACCTCACATAGAGACTTGGGGTAAAATATTAAGCTATGGTGAAAATCTGGACGGTTAAACTTCATCCTTTTTCAAATGATTCAGAAGCATTTTCAAAAAATATGCGACATCAAACGTGCACCTGCCGTTCCAAAATTGTCCAATCAGCCGTTAGCTGAAGGTC
>JZLH01S0017369.1:39009-50739 GCA_001188425.1 Eucidaris tribuloides | reverse complement strand
AAATGACCCACTCATATAAAGCCGTCGGCTCTCTCTTCTTCTTCATCTTTATGAAATGATTCAAACCAAGATGACATATCAGAGATCCCCAAGCAAAATTTTCCCTATACAGTGCGTCCGAGAAAAAACAGAACCCTGAAACAAAAGGTTATTGTGCGGAAGCATGATGCGTATAATTGCAGAAATAAATTCAAAATAAACTTTGATTTATACTCTTTCAAATGATACATTAAGCAAACTTATGCGTGCATCTGAGTACCATGACTTTTAAAATTTAAAGTGAAAAAACACTTGTTACGCTTTATTGCTTTGACACTGTGCACCCATGAAAAGAAAGATGGACTGCTATCACTGGCTATGGTGCGCACAGTGCCAAAGCCAAAAAGCGTAACAAATGGTTTTTCACTTTAATTTTTTAAAGTCATGGTACTCAGAGATACTTGCATGAACACGTTTGCTTAATGTATCATTTGAAAGAGCATAAGTCAAAGTTTGTTGTGAACTTGTTTTTACAATCACACGCCCCACTGATTCCGCACAATAAGCCTTTGTTTTAGGGTTCTGTTTTTTTTGGGACGCACTGTACAGTGCACTCTCTTTATAAAGAACACTGATATAACAAAATTTCATTAAAAAGAAGTAAAGTTTCTGGTCCCATATCTTGGATTTCCTTTGTGTTTTATTGTTTTTGCAACCCTGATATAAAGAAATTTCGGTATAAAGAACAAATTTCATGGGTCCCAAGGACTTCTTTATAACAAGAGTGCACTGTACATGTACAGGGTATACATTATTACCAATCCTATGCAAGTTTATCAACCATATGTCCAGCTACCAAAGTCAGGTTTAGTCTAATTCATATTTTACATTATTTAGTAAAGGTATATTTTTCAGTGATATTTTTTCATCCAGTTTCCTACATTTACATTATTCCTAGTATGGGGCATTCCTTAAATGTGATACAACTTTTTGGATAGGTCTTCATTCAAATGACAGTGTTTTAAGAACTTCAGAATAATATGGTTTGGGTTGCATTCATGCTCAACAACATAATCAAATGTACATCACAGAACAGTAAAATCCATATTTCATTGTACCAGTTTCAACTTGAAATGGTGGTTCCCCCCCCCCCAAAAAAAAAATGATTTCAGTTGGAATGATGGCGTTTTATTAAACGTCCATCGTGGGGAAAGTGGTAAACTTATCCGTTCACTATACAGCGGACTATAAACAAAGGCCTAGGGACCAGGACAATTATGTCGTTATACAGTATCACCATTGCAAAACAATAAAGTACAAAGAAAATTTCGATTTGGGATAGAAAACATTTTGTTACATGAG
This sequence comes from Eucidaris tribuloides, assembly GCA_001188425.1. NCBI lineage: Eukaryota > Metazoa > Echinodermata > Echinoidea > Cidaroida > Cidaridae > Eucidaris > Eucidaris tribuloides. Next base: position 49,398 of record JZLH01S0017369.1, on the reverse strand, counting down.
ATTTTGTTTTATCAGTGTTCTTTATAATGGGAGCCCCCTGTAATTAAATGTACTAAATAGTAAAATCCACCAATTCACTGTACCAGTTTCAACTTGAAATTATAGTTCCCCCAAGAATAATTTGAAATTCAATCAGAGTGACAAAATATTCTCTTATGTTAAACATTAGTCACAACAACAAAACAATGGTCAAACTCGCCTATTTACTATACAGTGCACTCTCGTTATAAAGAAGTCCTCGGGACCCATGATATTTGTTCTTTATAACAAAAATTCTTTATATCAGTGTTGCAAAAACAATAGAATAAAAAGAAAATCCATGATATGGGACTGGTGATTTTACTTCTTTATAATGAAATTTTGTTATATCAGTGATCTTTATAACGAGAGTGCATGGGACTGGTGATTTTACTTCTGTATAATGAAATTTTGTTATATCAGTGTTCTTTATAACGAGAGTGCATGGGACTGGTGATTTTACTTCTTTATAATGAAATTTTGTTATATCAGTGTTCTTTATAACGAGAGTGCATGGGACTGGTGATTTTACTTCTGTATAATGAAATTTTGTTATATCAGTGTTCTTTATAACGAGAGTGCACTGTACCATTTGACTTGATGAATATTTCCATGAACAGGTTGATTTGGTCAAGATATTCCTACTGTGTATATAGATGTATATATTTTTAAATACATGTAAATGCTAGTGTATGAAAAGCAGTCACAACCAGTTAAACACATGAACAATCGACATTTTTAGAAATAATGATGTGCAGTTTAATACAAAACGTCAATCACAATACGTAATATGTCATTTGTACCTATATTTCAGAAATAAGTGCATTGAACATAAAGGAGTTTAGCTCATGATAATCCCAGTCACCTAGAAACGGCAAAAAGATAAACCTAACAGATGATTTTTGTGCAATTTCCCAAAGACTAAGATACAAACCCTCATACTGCAATACTTGGCAAAAGGAAGTACCAAAAGTGTCATCCTTGTAAATACATGTATATATTAGATGGCTAGTACAGTTACGAAGATGTGATTGGTCCACAGATCGGAAAATGTTATATTTTCACAGCTCATTATATTTTCCCAGCTGAATATATTTTTTGAACATATGCCGCCCTCTTACGGTTCAATACGACCAATGCGTGTGTGTGTTGGCTATGGAGAAAGCTTTGTGCGACGCAAACCGCTGAAAATACCTTTTCCCCTTAAAATTGACATAATTGGTCAAACTGATATTTACTTTCCATATGGAAATAAAGAAAACGTCACTGTCTTTCAGATTCATACAATTTTACAGACAGGCAGGAATGATTTGGTGTCATTTTTGTAGCATTTGTTCATGATTTTCGGCCATCGGCGTAACTTTCATCCAACACCGTGAGGTGCGCGTGACGTCACTACGTGTTGTGCAATCGATAGTGCAATCGGTTTCGTCTGCTAAAGTGAGCTCGGTGTCGATTTCTTTCCTCATCGCCAACACCGAATTTGAAATCACCCACTATATAAGCGTAATCAAGGCCATCTAATATACTAGTAACAGATATCAACTGGTAGGGGGTGTAATGTAACAATCTTTGGACCGTCAGTGAGTTATATTTTCCCTCAGCGCTTCGGGAAAATATAACTCCCTGACGGTACAAAGAATGTTATATTACACCCTGTACCAGTCAATATCTGTATAATATGAGAGATTTGCGTCTGTCATTTATTCAGGCATCAATGCATTATCACGCCATTTTGATGTAAATACCACGGATAAGAATGGTTATTTCTTCTCCCAAGTTTGCCTGAAGATACAGCATGCTTTGGATGTTTCAAAAACACCCAAGAACTCAAATTTGACTGATTTGTTACTTGCTTCCTTTTGCCAGAGTAGGGCAGTATACAAGTATCGTCTTGCCCTGTATTTGGTGTGGTAGAACTGCTTGAGGAAACTTACTGTATTCGTTCTTACACCAATATTAATTTGTGATTGATTCTACAAGTCAATTAATACCAATCCATTCACTTATAGCAATGTTTTTTAAATAAGGTTGATGCATTTAAGTGCCAAAAATTACTGTTGGTAATCCATTTTCATGTGAATACAGATAAGAAATTAGTATCTTGTGAAACACATCATTCTACTGTGGATTATTCAGCCCCATAACTTAACCCGTTGCCTCCGAGATTCTGAAAATCCCATAGAGTTAATACAGGGCACATCCGGTTCCCGTAGCCAACGGGTTAACATTGGTTACAACTGTAAATATTATAAGCTTATGGAAAGGAATGGTCATTCTTTGTTGTATTTACCCATATTTCCTTGTTCGATTTTCATGTTGACAGTTGAAATGCATATTTTGCTGTTCATGTCTTTCAGAATACAATTTTCAAACCTTATGTGTTGGTCATTAAATTATTTTTCTTGAGGTATATCATGCTGTGTTAGTAATGTTTCTTATTAATGCCGTCAATTAGCTGTACAGATAGTTTTCACCCATAATTACTGCACATAAATATACAATAAACTGACATACTGGCAACTGTTGGTGTGTATGCCAGATACAATACAACCATCATATGACATTTCTCTCTTTAAAGACACATCATTTCCTCATTACCTACCCCCCCCCCCCCAACCTTGTATACTCTACATCACAATCATGTCACAATCTTTCTTTTTTTCATCTAGCTCATCAAATGTGAACAAACTACTTATAACTTACTATTTACCAAAACACAAAGCATGAAGACATTTAAATTGAAATGTTATTTTCCTTATCAATCTCAAAATTATTTTGTTAACTTGCACAAATTGTCTACTTGCAGATTCTATTCCAAAAACTTTTTTCTCCATCAACACATTGTAGAAACAATGAATGATACTAGGGTAAAATGTGTCTTTGTAACAAAAAGTTTATCAATACCCTGTTTTCCTTAACTAATGGAATTGATGACTTTGTTGGTGATTCATAAGTGATAGGTAATTGAAGATTCTCATATTTAAGTGCAGTTAAACTAAAAATGATATTTCACTTGTGTTGAACACGAAATAACAGACCACAAAACAATCGTACAAGAAGTACATAGCACACCAGGGCTTTCAAATGTTCACATATCTCTGAAATGACTTTTTTTTAAAATTTCTTTTCTGGTTTTAAGTGTGACTAACAAGTTTGTAACCCTGGTTACATTAACAATTTTTACACCTCTTTACATACAAATATTTCTTTCTGAACTTGATACAAACTGCAAACAATACCACACACTTTTCATGATTCATAATTCAGGTAGTCACCACTCTAGAAACGGTATTACAATTTCAAATACTCATTTACAATTCAGTTAACTGGTCCCGTCATAAATCATTCATTCAAAACTTCATATTACATGCTATTCAGTCAATTTTTTTTTTTTTTTTCAAATTGAAATTCAGCCAAAACAATTTCATCAAATAAGTCTGATACTGCAACTATACTATCATTTCATCAACATATTCACATATTCAAAAAGTACACTTACAGTTGGTGAATACACAATTCTTTTTTATGTCAATTCATTCCAGAACATGAAAATGTTTTGCCATCAGTAATAAAGAAAGACAATACAACAGGCCTACAATTACTACAAATATTCGGATAGCTCAGTTCAGGATTCCCTCTGCCCACAATGTCCCGAATGGAATCTAACATTAGTTACTTTTCCACCCAACACAAACTTTCGTGAAAGTTACTCTTTATTTGTCATCTTTGAAATTCCCCACAAAATATACATTTTCTTGGATTCCCCTTCCTGAACAGGAAAAAGGTTTCACACACATTATTGGCAACAAATAAAATATGGTATGTCAGCAAACCTTGTATGTATGTCGGGGGTTCCCCAACATTTCACAGACATAAATTCCCAGATTTTTCCATGATAGAAGGATCACCATTTTGATTTCGTTTTCCTTCGCTCGTTTCTTACTTGCCTCATGTCCATGATATGCAAGTCTGATTCCTGGACAAGCAAAGTTCCCTGATTTTCCTTGATTTGAGGAACTTTTTTTCAAATTCCCTCGCATCCCTGACTGAGAAAGGGGGAGCCATTTTCCATGTTAGCCGGGAACCCAATTAATTGAGAGAAAGATGACTTACTTCATAAATCATCCAAGGTCAATTTATTCTATACAAGGCAAACTTTACATTTACAATTCTTAACTTTGGTCAGATCTTATAGATACTTCAATCAAATGACAGTGATTACATCTATATGAACACACAAAAAACAAAACGTAAATTCTATTTTTTCAAAATAGTTTTGAGTCTTGATAACATATTGAGAAGTTGAATTAGTATTAAGCAAAATACCTCCTTTAATGGTGGAAAAATGTATCACATACTCTAAACCACAAACATCACATGAGAAAGTTACTGATAAAGGGACATGTATGACCTTACTTTATCTCAGCAACAAATTTACACCAGCAGTACTGTGCATTCTTACAAAAACAAATAAGCCCCCAAAAGTCCAGATTTGTGCTTTCGGCTGTGAGAACAGAATACACCATGAATGCCCAAATACCATTTTGTGCGTTTTCAGGTCGTTTCACGTCCACCATCACAAAAACAAAAATAAACCTTAACAAAATAAATGAAATTTGTGCTTTTTGTGTTTCTTCAGGATATTTATGTCCAACTGCAAATTGTTACAAAACCAAACCTTGATCCCATTAAAATATATACTTTTGTGTTTGGGGTACTACATGGGGTACAAAAAAATAATAAATATTGGGAATGTCGTATTACTGTTTAGCGTGCCTTAATTTTAGGTCCACTGTTACAAAACCAAAAACTAATCCATTAAAGAATCAAGACTTTTGTTTTTGGATACAAAAAATAACATACAGTGTACTAGGAATGTCTAATTACTGTTAAGCGTGCCGTTAGATTGTCATTCGTAGATCCTTCTTTTTCAGCATTTTCCTAGGACCATAGCTAGCAGAGCCATCCGTACGTACATGCCACACTCGGCCTGTCTGAAGTAAGCTGCTCTAGGATCGGAGTCAACGGCCGTGCTGTAAATGAGAAAAAAATGGAAACACAGGGTTCTTGAAATACACCAGTTACCAGTAATTTACGCAACCTGTGCACTGAATTTTTGGTGCCGTTAGAGCCCAAAATTTAATTTTGGTATGTGGTGAAAAACAATTTTTTTTGCTATTACTGTACATTTATTCAACAGTTGTACACCATCTATAACTTTCTTCAAAATCACCCTCTCGAGAAATTACTGAAAAATATTTTTTAAAAATGGGGGGGGGGGAGGGGGAGATGTGTCGGGGGGATGGTGTCGACCGTTTTCCCATTGAAAATGTACATAGTGATATTTGCTCTCTGATAATTTCAAAACCAAGATTGTTATTATAATTTTCATTTGGTGTGATGCTGTTTTCAATGTTTGGGGTGAAAAAAATAATGGTCTCATCAGCAGTAATTATTTTATGGATATATTTGTTATAAGAGCATTATACGATTCAAGCTTATAACACACACAATCTCCTACCATGAACGCACACAAAAGAATTAGAATTTTCCCCGTCAATTCCCAAACAGTGGTGGGCGATATTTTGATAATATCGAAATTAGTCGATGTTCAAAAAATATTGAATACATTATAATGATCTCATGATTATTTCAAAATATCGCTGGAGGCACGATTTGGCCCAAAATATCGATTATGAGAACCTAATGGGGTAAATGCATGCACTGCAGTGAGAGGGACCAAAAATCCCCATAGCTATGAATACTCTGTACACAAGAGATATTGCCTGTATATCATATATAGGTAGAACGGAGGTGGGAATAAAGAGGGACTTCCATGCTGTTCAGCCATCAAACGTGTGGTATCAAAAGCAGTAGTGCATTTAGCATAATTGTCAACAAAATATGGCAACTCTGTCAACACACTAAACACCAAAAAATGCTATTTATCAACAATCGGCACCCGATCTAGTTACAAGAGGGTCTACAGAAAGCAACATTGTTTTGATTACGTTTTGACAACAGCCCTACAGGGCGCACTGTCAATTTAAGCCTAAAATAGATTTATCTTATTCATCCCGAATCTGTTTTTTAACTTAGGCAATAAATTGTGTTCTTGACGATGTTTTTTTCCACGATAGCCGAATGAGGTTCAGATCAAATATTTCTAGCTCTAATCCAAAATTCCAAGCTTGGGGTAACAAGGAGTCTCCATCTTGCCCAGTTTCCGCTAAAATAAGTAAATAACCAGCCTCTATTGCAACTCTCTTTGCTTTGCCCCCTTATCTTTTCTCTTTGCCTGCAGTCATTAAACTTAGCAAAATTCCTGGACAAATAGTGGACACCTTATTGTATTACTGACACAATGATCACACAGACACTTAAAATTGATTTTGATACAGTGTAAATACCACCAGATTATATGGCCAAATGCATTTAACATCCAATGGCATTATCAAAAGTATCAAATGAGTATGACGTGAGAATAGTCATATCATTTCATTTAACTTTTCTTTTTCCATTTGAGCTTAACTCTTAGGGTGCTGGGCTAAAAATCCAAGTGTGTTAACCAGGGACTGAATTGTTTAGGACTTATGCATATAAACTTTAAAAAATATATGATTTTTCTGTGAAAATTCAAATGCTATCGAGACAAGACATCTTAACTCATTTATTTGGTTCGATGTGTCTTCATTTTACGATAAAAAATCTTTGGTAGCAACTTCAGTGACGTTTGTCATTCGAATTATAAGGTACATGTATGGAACTGATTGTCTTGTCAGCGAACCGGTGCACCGATAGTACCTCATTGACGTTACACGTGGGCGAGTGGGCGAGCCGGTGCGCCGATAGCACCCAAAGTGTTAAAAGAAAAGTTATGTCATATGCACATTAGCCGACTTGAATTTAAATGTATACTTTGGACAATAAATTTCAGTGGTGTGTGCAACTACAATTAATGTACATATCTGGTTCCAGTTAACATAAATACATGTAGTGCCAAATCAATCAGACTCTTATGTCTATGTAAGCCTATATTAAAAATGAAATATACATAAAAATTGATAGACTAAACTAAAATCAATCGACCCGACTAAAAAATGAATTTAAATAAATAAAAAAAACTGTAAGAAAATCAGGAAGATTAGTCACGTGAAGAAATAATTATCAATTACATAACTTGGACATTAGCAATTCACTTTGAGTGATTCTTGTCATATCTGAGCCAATTCTGTTTTCCCCTCTCCCCACCTTCCATCTCAAACTCCCTACCCCCAAAAATAAGTCAATTGTTGTCGTGGTACAACAGGTTTCATGATTAAAGGTTAGTGACATGATTGGGAAAACTTGAAAATGCCTCAAGAACCGAACGAGTTGAAATATATACCAACTATACACTAGCAGGAGTGGATCTCCCACCTGGGAGGATTTTGTCTGTAATTTGTTTACTTAACCCGTTGGAGACGGTTTGATTTTGCTTAAACACGCATTTTCCATAGACCTTGCGACGAGATATCTCGTCACTCGTCGTCAACGGGTTAAGGAGAATCAAGCATAAACATAGGAGTATCTTATTTTTTCCCGGGGACTATAGAAATAAGCCCCATAGAGAGCCACACAGCAGGTTTCCGTGCTACGAGTGATATTGACATTGTTTATTTTAGAGTGAGTCAACGTTTGACTACAAGATTTTCACAGGAGAATCCTTGCATAGTTAACTTGATTCTAGAGTAGTTTCAGCCCAAGTTGAGGACTACCCCCAATCATGTCATTTACCTTTAACCCTATTTTAACTGGGCTATTTCAGACCAGGTTTTTTACTGGGGGGGGGGGGGGGGTCGTTCAACGTTTGACCCCCCCCCCCCCAGATCTCGGGCCGCCGATCGTTGCGCATCGCACGGAAAATTTGCATGCGCATAGAGCCGGATGAAAACTACACGACTGTATAGTAAAATTTTCAAAAAAAATATTTTTTCCATTTTTAAAGTAATTAATTATGCAAATAAGTGCATAAAATTATGTTTTTGTCTATAACTCGCTTACAATAACTAGTAGAATACTAATTTTTGGTGAAAATATTCATTTTGACATTTCTCACTAATATCTACAAAAAAAATTGCCGAATCAGAATTAATTTCTTATGTATTTTATTGTTTTGTGAATTTCTTATGCATTTCTTTGTTTTTTCAACCTTTTGTTTTCTATTGTTTTTTCGATGAAATTTGTCGAGGACACTTTTGCAATCATAAATAGCATAAAATTAATTCATTTCAACCAGTAAAAGCAAAAATAATCATACATTTATGATTTTTGGCTGAAAACACAATTTCCATTGGTTTTGTACACTAAATCACGTTTTTGAGCAATTTTGAGGTTGACATGCACGTATAAAAAGTCGCGCAGCGTCGTAACGGTACGTCCGATTTTCGTGAAAATGGTCTCAAAAGATGCGCAAGACTTGAAAGTAAAAAGTCAGCGAGCGACGCGGTAAAAAAAATTCGCGCGGCAGCATGGTCGCGAAATTCGTCGGGGGGGGGGGGGTCAAAGTTAACATAGGGTTAAGATCAATATAACAGATTAGAGGTGGCAAAATTTGATCTAAACCTCATTTGATTATCATGGAAAAAAACATCGTCGATAACACGATTTATCGCTCGAGTTGAAAAACAGATTTGTGATGAGTAAGATAAATCTATTTTAGACCCGTGCGCTCTTTAGGGCTGTCATCAAAATGTGGTCAAAACAATGTTGCTTTCTGTAGACACTCTTGTAATGAGATCTGGAGATTCGTGGACTGTTTATAAATGGCATGCACTACTGCTCTTGCACTACCACAAGTTTGATAACTAAACAGCATGGAGGTCTCTCTTTTACTCCTACCCCCCTGTTTTTACCTCTCGTGTGTGCAGAGTATTCTTAGCTATGGGGAATTCTTGGTCCCTCCCACTGCAGTGCATGCATTACTGTTGTATCCGAATTTCCGAACCGAACTGAAAATTCGCGAATTTGCATTGTCAAAACGAATCTTACCGAATCTGAATTTTGTTGCTCGATTCGGCAGAATCAGAAGATTCGGGAACTTCCGCATTCAAATGTTGAAAGTTCGCCATATTTCACTGGAACACTACAATATTGCCACGCAAATATCAAATTCAATCAATGCATCTTACTTTGGATAGCTGCATGGAAGCCACGTTTATTCATAATCATATTGCAAGTCAAACGTCGATCCACGGTCGATGTGTCGCGTTTAAGATTCAGTCACTGAAAGACGCATACAGCCACACACTCACACAGTCCTCCATGCACTCTCTTTACGCTTTAGTTCATTATTGCGGAAATAAATTGCCAATTTAATGACAGAAAACGGTGCAACAATGTAAATATGATATGGTTATTGCGAGCACTTATTCGAAGCTAAAATCACCAGTGTTTTATTCTGGTCAATTTTATGATCATCAAATCGACGGTGCGATAAAATCATCGCAAACGCCGTTCGGAAGAAAAGGAGATTTTAGAGAAGTCGCAACATGTACGCAAAGCAAGGAATCAAAAACAGTAAAGCACACATGTATTGCAAGGGCAAATTCCGACTTTTTTTTTCAAATCAGAATAATTCCGAATTCGAATCGAAACGAACTTCGGGAAGAAAAGTTCCTAACGAATCCGAATCGAATCGAATCCGATGTTTGGCGATTCGTGACAACACTAGCATGCATTTACCCCATTAGGTTTTCATAATCGACGGTATTTTGGGCCATATCGTGCCTCTGGCGATATTTTGAAATAATCATGAGATCATTATGGTGTATTCGATACTTTTTCAACATCGACTAATTTTGATATCAAAACATCGCCCAGCCCTGTAACAGCCATTCTGCACAGACCCCAACCCAAGATATTTTTGTTCTTAGTCTTCAACGGATTAATTACCTGATCTCGTTGACCCTCGGTAGGGGATGTAGTACCACCATCTTCTGCTTGGCCTTGGTCATGGTATGGGGAGTCAAGATGAACTGATTACAGCACTGTACGGGACATATATAACAGATGAATATAACATGACTTCTTATAGAAGAAGAGCTGTGATGTTTCACCCAACAAGTTTACCAGTTGATTACCCTGTCATCATCTCGTTGGATGATAATTTCACACACATGCACACTTACAGTCATAAAAAAGTAGGAAGTTACTTTTGAATCAAGAAAATTATGGTACAGTCACTTTTGCGTAAGTTGATCTTGACAAAAAACGTGTTGATGTAGGTGATATGTTCGACTTGTGCGAGTATGTCATCTTTTATTACAGGTACCGTTACTCAAAAATAGTGTAAATTAAAACTATTAGCAATTTATAACTAGAGAAGTT
>JZLH01S0017369.1:25848-38226 GCA_001188425.1 Eucidaris tribuloides | reverse complement strand
GTACGGACGTACGGACGGACAACCCGAAAACATAATGCCTCCGGCTCCCTTACGGGGCGGAGGCATAAAAATCAATGAATATAGAATTGAGAGAAGACAGACATTGCACCATTGCATAAGCTCATATATTTACTCTGAATGTATGATAAACAGCAAGAAATGAAACAGACCTAATCCTTACAACCTTGGATCAACTAGTCAAAACACTCCTCTGAAACCAATTTAAATTCAGCATGATTAAAGAGTGTGTCATGATTTGCACACCCCAAAATCAGCTGAATCCAGGAAAGGGGCTAAAATCGTTCATGATGTAACCATTCACACTTATCTAAACCTCTCACAAGACCTTGTGGCAGACATGTCAGTTTAGTGAAAATAATAACCATAAGAAACTTGATTTGAATAAACATGTTGTTAGGACACGTTTATTAATTTGAATTTACGCGACTGTTAAACTAGGCTGGTTGCTGAACGGTATTCTTATATCATTAAGTGAACACATATTCCCTGCTAAACAAAGCTTGAGCCAGGTCAGAAATTAACATAAGTGAAGCTGGACCAGTTCCAAATGGCTGTAGCAATGCAGAAACGGGTGAACTTCTCACAATTTAACCAATTAGCAGGTGAAAGCTACAGCTAGTGCCTGAATCCAGAATATGCTACACATGCAACTTGAGCAAATGACCTTGGCCTACCATTTATATTTTGAAAACTGGACATCGTCTAACCCCCAAATTTTGAACAGTGTATTTTACGGGTGAAAGGTACAGCCAGTGCCTGAAACACAGAATATGCTACACATGCAACTTGAGCAAATGACCTTGGCCTATCGTTATACTTTGAAAACTGGAGATCGTGTAACCCCCAAATTTTGAACAGTGTATTTGACCTAGTTTATTCTTCCACTAGATCAAATTTGGAAAAATTTGTAACCTCTGCAAATCAAAACAAAAACTCTGTCTTTAAGCAGCACATGATGCATTCATCTCATGATGTTGACAATCTATTTACCTTCTCATACTCCGCTTTGTTCTCAAACCTCTCCGCCTGTATTCTAGTCATGTAGAGTACATCAGTGTCTGGTAAGGCTTCTTCTATGCTTGAAAACTCCTCCTGCAGGCCAATGATATACATTATACCATTAACCACGAAGATGATAAATAACTTGACATTTATTAACATTTCATATTTTTCTGAGAGTGTGTTTTGTGCAGAATACTACACATACAGTACAGCCTTGATTATACGACCATCACTTAACCGACTCTCTCTCACAATTATAAATTGACTCCTCATACAATGTGATTTGATTTTGAAGTTATCCGGACAATGGAATGATCAGTCATTGCCTGTAATTGATACACCTTTATCAGAAGTGTACACAGAAACCTGCTGGGTATCAGGGAACAATAAATAAAGTGAGCTTTGTGTGTGGCTGCTGGAATTTGCGCATGGTGTGTGGGTTGTACACTATAACTTATGACATGTATTACCTCCCCCATACAGTGTTTGCATATTTTCTCTCTTATCCGGCCATATCACTTATCCGGATGACTGCTGGTCCCAATGTCGCCGGTTAATCGAGGTCGAACTGTACCTTGATCATATTTCAGCATATTTGTCCATTCATTATCACTAATATTATAAGTGATATAATACTTTTAAAATGTTGCATAATTCCAAACCTTTAGTTGGCATCTTAACATTAGGAAGACATATTTCAGTGGGATTTGAACCCACAACTTTCTGGTTCACACCCATCAATGGTGTGTCAGTCAGACCTACCTGGGGGATGCCCCTCTCTTTGACATAATCCCAGACCTTCGTGGGCATTCTCAGGTTGCCGGGGGAGACGTATCGTAGACTAACCCGATAGAGGGTCAGGAGACGGGCGAGGGAGTGCACCGTTCGGCCATGCTTCAAATCTCCAACCATGGTGATCTAAAGAATACAATAGAGGGAATGAGCAGGTGGATAGAATCAATGCAGGTATAGTGACATTTGATTCGTTGAACGTAGGAGAATTTCCGTTGATTTAATGCCAAACAAATCAGAGAAACACAATGTAGGATCATCCATTATTTTCTGTTTACTCCAGTCCACCAGCCTAATGCTTTTCTTTCTGCCTAAATCCATAAAATTCTTGAATCTGCAATATGTTATGTGATTAGTTATGAAGTTAAATGGAAGCGTGTAATTTGTTCAACCCTTAGCACGGTAAAAGATTTGCTTTATGAATATATAAAAAATACTGATCCTAACTTTTCGGAAATGCATTTTTTACTTAAATTATTTGTTTGTTTAGAATTTATGTAATATATATTTATTTATTTTATTATTAATTGGAAACAAAGTGGAAATTTAGCAACACCATGTACAAAAATGTTGAAATTGCAATATCCCTAGAGTGCTTTATGATGCAGGAGCTAATTGAATACACACAATACAAGTTCTGCTTATCAACCACAATCAAGTTCTGTGATGTTGAATAAAACATATAATTACTGTGATGTCCATAATTGTGTCATATTACGGGCCCTGGTTTGTCTTTAAAATAAAATATATAAAATCATCATCATCATTATCATCACCAACATTATTACCATCACCATTATTATTATCATCACTATCATCATCATCATCATCATTATCATCACCATCACCATAAACATCATCATCATCTTCATCTTCATCCGCCCAGACATTATTTGTATAATATGACTCACTGTCAGGCCATTAACAGTACCAATCTCCTCCCTGATGGTAAAGACATCTAACAAGGCCTGGGTGGGGTGTTCCCCTACCCCGTCCCCAGCGTTGATGACCGGTTTGCGACACGACTTGGCTGCAGCCTCCACGGCTCCAGGCTGGGGATGTCTGATGACAAGGACATCCGTATAGCTGGACATCATCTGGACTGTGTCTGGAAGGTCAAAAAAATAATACTTGTCATCAATCTTGTGAATTTTATATGAAGCTGTTGTATTTCAAGGAAACACTTCTACTTTTTCTCTTGATCATGTTTGAAATGTATGACCTATCACCCAGGGCCCCACCCCCAGATAAATTAACAAAAAGTGAAAATACATAAGATGAAATTGAACGAAATGAAATAACACAAATTAGAACAAACTAGAGCAGTCCGACTGCGCGCAGTCGATGGGTATGCCTCCACAGTCAGCACTCCCATCCAATTGATGTAATTTGAAAAGCTTCAAGTTACCATGGTAGCAAGACCAATGAGATGAATAAGCCCATGTGACCTTTGACCAAGTTGCAGTAAAATCCAATAAGCAGTTCTTAAATTATCGCGACAATGAGCTCAATTAGGACATAAGGCCTTGTGACCTTTGACCTCTCCTTCTCCCATGTCACATCAAAATCGGACCAGTCATACTCAAGTTATCACAGTAATGAGCCCAAATCAGACATATCTAAGGCCCGGTGACCTTTGACCTTTCAACTCCAAAATGTAATCAGTTCATTGGTGCCTCATAATACATACTTCACCCATGTTACATGAAAATCCGACTGGCCGTTCTCAAGTTATCGCTGTAACGAGCCCAAATCAGACATATTTTAGGTCCGGTGACCTTTGACCTCCAAATCTAATCAGTACATTGGTGCCTCATAATACATACTTCACCCAAGTAACATGAAAATCCGACTGCCCATTCTCAAGTTATCGTGGTGACGAGCCTAAATGAGGCATATTTTAGGCCCGGTGACCTTTGACCTTTGAGCTCCAAAATCTAATCAGTTCATTGGTGCTATATAATACATACTTCACCCAAGTTACATGAAAATCCAACCAACCGTTTTCAAGTAATCGCGGTAACGAGCCCAAATCAGACATATTTTATGCCGGGTGACCTTTGACCTTTCAGCTCCAAAGTCTAATCAGTTCATTGGTGCCTCATAGTATATACTTGGTCTTAGTTACATCAAAATCCGATCGGGGATTCTTAAGTTATCGCGGTAACGAGAACCGGTAACGGATGGAAGGACGGACAACCCGAAAACATAATGCCTCTGGCAACTTTGGTGCGGAGGCATAAAAATAAAATGTATACAATGACATAAAATTAAATCAAATAATTAAATAAATAAATTGCAAAATAAATACAAAAAAATGTTGGCACACTTTAATATCCATCTTATTTTTTTTTCTGCCAAGTCTACTAATGTTCAGACCCATTTTAGAAGTCATCACAAAAAATTTAAATAAACTTATCCAGCTGTTTTGCTGCTAGCACCTACAAATCATATTAAAATTTCACTTAATCTGAAAGGTGTGTACTGATATCATGTCTTTATTTCATGTTAAAGCGAACTGTAGTGGTAGCAAAAGTTAATGTGCATGTTTCTAATAACAAAATTAAAAAAAATATATAATAAATCTCTCTGACTTGCCTTTTAAACGGGATTAAATCCAACAAATAACAATAACAAAGAATGCTCAGCATTTGTTTCCAGGTTTATATTTCCTGCAAGAAATAAACTAAAATACTTGGTCGACACCCAAAAGTGTTTCTTAAAACACCATAACTGGGATATCTAAAAATGAAGACTGACTTTATGCAAAACAAAATCTTATTTTATCCACTTCATACATATCATATTCTGAAATGACATGCGTTTTCTTATCATTTAATTTATGCCTCTATCCATTATCTGTCAGTGGTTTAAGTTGAATAAACTGGACAACAAACTATCATGTTTAGAGTCTACCTTTGCTAGAATACATGTACAATGAGCTAAAATTATTTCTCCATCTTACCAGCGACGGTTTCTCCCTTCTTGTGAGAGGAAGTACTCTCATTGAAGACGATTACATTGCCTCCTAGACGCTGCATGGCTGCCATGAAGGAGCTGGAGGTGCGAGTACTGGCTTCATAGAACATCAAACTCAATATCTTACCCTGTGAATCATATCATACAAACATGAATGAAGGAGATTATTCATAGCAGTGAAATTTGACGTAATCAATTTTTTCATATGATGATATGAGGTTTATGGATGTGGCAAGAGGATGTAAGGATGACTGGTGTGAAAGAAGAGATATCACAGAATAAATTACAGTGGAAAGCATACATCTGCTGTGGCAACCCCTAACATGTGGGAATGGCCAAAAGAGAGAGGAAGAATATATTTTTATATGACACCCTCTATATTGTTAAGATTGCAAACTGGTGATCAATATTTCTAACAAACATGTCAAAAAAAAGGGATTCAGCGGGGCTCGAACCTCTCATCTACTGCTTTCCGGTCTGCGACAATACCACCAGGCTATCCCTAGTTGCTGGTATTGACATGATGAACATTGGAACAAATACCAAGGTTCTCAATTCTGACATTGTTATGTTAAATAGTCCACAATAGAAACAATAACTTTGGACGTAACAACTGAAAATGGGAGAGGGGGGCAAAGTGGCAAAAGTGATTTATTGCAGGATTTGGCGAAATATACCTTCTGTCAACTTTAAACTTGAAATTTTGAAACATGTTCCTTGGAAATCTTGTATCATCCTGTTTAATTACTTCCACAGCACTCTCTTGTTTTGGGTGGGGGAGGGGTGGGGGAAGGGGGAGGGGTGGGTGAAGGGGAAGGGAAGGCAAAGCCATGGCATATGGATGACAAATGGGTTATAAAAGAAGGGGCATGGGTGGAGGACCTAATTAACTTACCTTCAGAATATAGTCCAAGTTCTTTTCTTTCTGGACGTTCATTCGCATACTGTGGGCTACGTTGAACAACTGGTGAAGCTGGAGGGCAGATGAGAAACAAAGAAAATGGTCCTTCAGTCATATGTCATAATTTTCAGAAAACTGCAGAAGAAAAGAGTCTAATAGACTTTATTTCAATTCCCCAACTGACTGCCAGTTTCAGCCTGTGGTAAAATCAGAATCACAAATATTCAAGTTTGAATGACAAAACTGATTTTGGTGAATTCAGTGTCATTTTTCATTCTTACAAATTTCCAAGCATTTCATGGAAATAAAATTCCTTGATTTTTTCCCTATCAAAACTTACCAATTCTAGGATTGTCATTTTGACCTATTTCTTGCTCGCCTACTTTTTCTCCCCTTGAAAGTTGGACCACTAGACAAATACGATTTCCAGATTTTTTTTTCTGATTTGAGGAATTCTTATTCTTTTTTTCAAAGTCTCAGATATTTCCCCGAGTGAAAAAATATAAAAATATATACTTTTTTCTGAAGCTCTTATTTCTAAAGACATACCTGATCTTTCGTCATTTGTGCTGCACTCAGGACATGCTTGCCAACCAGGGAGTGACCCACACTGATGGAGGCAGGTTGGGGCGTCGGGAGGGGGGCATCCCCGTGACCCCCATATGGAGAGACAGCACCCGTGGGGGGAGGGAACACCGTCTTGGAGGCTATGGGTTACATCAAATTGGCTGATCTGAAACTAAAAAAGATACAAGACATTTGAAAAGATATGGTTTGGGTTAATGCACTTATAACTTAAAGCCCAATTATAGTGTTGGGGATTATCTTGATTTATTTGATTATTTGTTTATTTGAAAGCTTTATGCCCAAAGGTCATATCACACCAATAACAGATTCTGAATGTCTTTCGCTTTTGTAAAAATTAATTAATTAAAAATCATGGGGGGGGGGGACCCCCAAGGTTTTACGGGGTACCCCAGAGATTTTCGACTATATTTTACATTATATCATCCAAAGGGTTAATAAGGTGTTAAGGTTATCCAAATTATACGTCATCAGAAAGAGCAGAGTCTGAAAAAATAACTATAAAATTTTGTAGATAAAGTTGAGGGCGACGTGCGTGCCAATTTTCATCGTGATCGCGTGGTCGACGGCTGAGATCTCGGGTGGGGGGGGGGGGGCTGAGAGGCACCCCCCCCCTCCCGGACCATATGATCTCCCAAAATAGCCCCGCCTAGTTAGGGTTAATAAAAGCAGAGAAATGATAGAAATACATTAATAAAAGTTTTGCGAAAATCCACCAAAGAATAGCGGAGTTGTGAAGTTTCAAAGTGTTAACGTCACATACGAGCAGCTCTCATATGTCGTGATATTAATTCAATAAATTGCCCCTTTTTTATTGATTCATGATAATTGAATTTTTTGTCATAGAATCTAGTATGAAATAATGTTTCTAATTATAAATTGAATGCACATGTAACATCATTTACAATTTTCTGAAAAATGGCACTTTACTGAACTTATATTACATGACAATGGAGGGAGGAGCTCGCATGTGACGTGACAAATTTAAAACGTTAAAAATTCCTAACTCTTATAATTTGATGAATTTTCGCCAAACCTTCATTAATGCAGTTTACTCATTTTTCTGCTTTTATTAAAATCAACTTGACATCAGGGTGGAATTTCCCTTTAAAGGCTTACCATAAATGGTCTCCGAGAGGCGATGGACTCTGGGTGGCAGTTGGAATCGAGTCTCCCCGTCCCTGGCCAACCGGTGGGGTGAGGATGGGCGAGAGGTGGGTCTGGAGGAGGGTGGACCACCCACGGTTGGCCCAATAGGGGTCACTTGGACCGAGAGGGGGGTCGGCTTGGGTTTGCCCTCTGGGAGGGTGCGGATGTCTTGGCCGTAACCGGGGGAGACCAGGACCTACACCGAGGGTAAAGGGGAAGAATGTCATACAAACATTAACAGAACTGACACAAATCGAACACTTCCATACTTCCATTAAGAGTTATACAGAATAGCATAAGAATTAATATTACAATGTAGCTTAAAGTCATTACAAGGCAATTGCCATAGTGAGTCTCACTGTATTTCCACCCAATCTTTCTAGTAAACTAATTCTTCTTATTACTGAAATACAAAGAATTATTATTTGTGTGATTGGAGCGTTTGTATATCTTACATACATTCTGAAAAAGCTTGCTCTGGATGATATTTTGCCTGATCTATCCTACAGGTCCATGAACAGCTTTACAAAGATTGGTTGATCCCTTGCAGGTATATTTTTGCATTTTCCCTCATTTGACCTTTGACCTACATATGTGACCATTGACCTCCAAATAATATATTGGTTCCTGTTAACAAAATAGCCAATCTTGCTTTTTGTTTTATTATTTTCTTATGTGTTTGAGCTGTATTTTGAAAATTCAAATCTTTCGTCCTTAAAACTCATCCACGTTCTTCCCAACTTCCATGAAATTTTTTGTTTTCCGTATCGCAAAAATTGTGGACCCCAGGTTAAGAAGATACAAGAAACAAGACAGTCAGACATCCACACAAACAGCCCTCACCTGTCCATCCACATAGGCCACTTCTCCCCTGAGCACGACCCTCCTGACGGCTCCCTTGACGTGCCTGCCGGCAAACGGGGTCCACTTGCTCTTGGTGTGTGCCATGGCCTTGGGGATGACCCAGGACTGGTCTAGGTCCACCTCCACGTAGGTGTCGGGCTGCTCCGGGAGGCTGAAGATGCGGCGGGGGTTGGTGTGGAGACGGGAAATGATGTCCTGGGGAAAATCACAAGATTGAAGCATGATTTTTCTCTACAAATTCAGATGGAATTGGAATTTCAAAACGTTTTTCTTTTTACACATTTAGTTGGTTAAAGGTAGTGGATCTCTTTGCAAACATCCCCGCGACAGAAGAATATCTAGGCTATTGATGAAGGCATGTCTGTGAAATCTGGGGGCAGTGATTGCCTAGAATTTGAAAATGCAAAAGAAAAACAACAGCTGTTTAGTGTATCGTTCTATGGTAGGAATTATTTTTCTCGCGAGAAAAAAAATTCAAATCTGAGTCTAACGGTCACTATAATTCCATTAAAACTGAGTTTATAGGTCCAATATTTTGTTACAGGTTCCCAGATGACATTTTCTTCTCAATGCATTGTTTTACACAATGCTAATTTTTAGGCATGCCAAGAGATCCCTGCCTTTAAATGTTTCCTCATTTCAGGCTATCAGGTTGCTCTGGGATGGTAAACATGTGATGGAGTTGGTGTGGCGCGATGAGAGATGATATCCTGGGGAAAAGACAGTTTGAAGTAATTCATTTTCTCTGACGAACTGTAAAATGTAATGAACAAAATCTTTCTTTTTTACATTTGGTTGGATAAATGTTTCATGATTTCAGGCTGCAGGCTGCTCTGTGAGGCTAAAGATGCAGACAAGGTGTGGAAGGTGAGTAATGATATCCAGAGAGAAATCAGTTTAAGAGATGACTCCTTAACATGTCAAAATGTTTCATTTGATATTGTTAGGATATGTTAACCCCTAAAGAACTGGGGGGGGGGGGGGGCTAAGAAGGCCCCCCATCGACATTTTTGCGAAGTAAATTTTTAACGCGAGAAGAAAAGGGAAACCAAGACTCAATAACTAAAAAAAAAACTATGGCCACGATAATTTCATGATCTTTTATCTTTGAAGTCTTGCCGCATCTTTTTAAGCCCAATATTTGCGCGCCGGGTACCCGGTTCCGAAATTATGCAACTTTTCCGTACTTGCATGTCACACCAAAAAATCGCTCAAAAACATGAAATATGTGTGGTTGATTTCAATGCAACTGTGTTTTCTGTCGCCATTCATAAATGTATGATATCTTGTTACCTTTACTAAGATTGAAATTACTACTTTATCGCTGTTTCAATGACCGAAAATAATGTCGCCGACAAGTTTCCATTGAAAAACAATAAAAACAACAAAAAGTCGAAAAACAAAAAATACACTACAGAAATGTCCAAAAACAATAAAATACTAAGAAAACATATTTGATACGCGAATTTTTTATGTGCCTTCAAATCAGAATCTCGCAAAGAGTCTTTAAACAAAAAATGAACACTTCAAGGGCCTAACTTAATGATTTACAGCCCAAATTCTAACTTCATGCATAAATTAGCATATTTAATTAATTAAAAATAAATTTGACTAATTTTTTTTAACAATCAAATATACAATTTTGTAGATTATGTCATGGGTGACGTGTGTGTCGACTGTCATCGCGATCGCGCGATCAACGGCCGAGATCTGAAGGGGGGGCCCTTTAGGCCCCCCCCCCCCAGTCTTTCCAGCCTCCAAAATACCCCAGTCTTATTAGGGTTAAGTTAGAACAAATTTTGTGAAGTATTATATTTTGAAACAACAGATATCCATAAGTGCATACAAGTGTGAATGTTTTTCTCATTTTGTGCAAAATTCTACTGACGGCCAGTGCAAGTGAAATATACGACACTTCATAAAATCAGATTAAACATACCTCCATTGTTAGCCTGCCCTCATTGACAGCCGTCAATAGAAGTGGTAACATGGTCTCCAGACCTGGGAAACCATACGCACCCTTGTCACTGTCCTTCTCTTCTACTGCATGTGGAGCTGGAAATAAAGAAAGATGCCTTCTGAATTAACAGAACATAATGTTATTGAATCAAAAATTTTATGTAATGTAAATTTTATGATTTCTGTGAGTGCGAGGTGAATCCAGCCACCCCCGTAGCTCGGGGACTAAACCGGATTTAAAACCTGGATTACTACTACTACTATGTAAGAGGTTTTGTAAATTCTACTCAGCAGTGTTGGGTCCGAGACAGTTTCAACCAAGACAGAAATTGAGCGAGAGAAATTAGCTTCCGACGCAGAAGCTAATGACACGAGACACGCAAACACTTTCTCGAGACAGAGACATGACACGAGACACGCAAACACTTTCTCGAGACAGAGACATGACACAAGACACACAAACACTTTCTCGAGACAGAGACATGACATGAGACACACAAACACTTTCTCGAGACAGAGACATGACACGAGACACGCAAACACTTTCTCGAGACAGAGACATGACACAAGACACACAAACACTTTCTCGAGACAGAGACATGACATGAGACACACAAACACTTTCTCGAGACAGAGACATGACATGAGACACGCAAATACTTTCGAGACAGCGACATGACACGAGACACGCAAACACTTTCTCGAGACAGAGACATGACACAAGACACACAAACACTTTCTCGAGACAGAGACATGACACGAGACACACAAACACTTTCTCGAGACAGAGACATGACACGAGACACACAAACACTTTCTCGAGACAGAGACATGTCTCAAGACACCCAACACTACTGCTAAGTACTAAAGTCTGCATCAGGTGAAATTAGCTTCCGAAAAATGGGAAATGGATTCATGGGAGATGCACAAGGATGATAAAAGTGACCCCGAGGTTGGCAAGAGATTTTGTGTGTGGAAAATGTGAAAAAGGACCAGGAAAAATGGTGGAACATGTTGAAAAGTTGTGTGATGAGGTGGAAACAGTGAAGGAGTTTTCATACTTGGGGGACAGAGTGAGTGAGTGGAGGGTGCAGGGCAGCTGCGACAGCAAGGGCAAGATTTGGATGGGTGAAGTTTAGGGAATGTGGAGCGTTGTTATATGGGGAAAAGGTTTCCTCTGAACTCTGAAGAGAAGGATTAGTTATAGGAGTTGTGTGAGATGGGCGATGCTTGTATGGGATAGAACGTGGTGTTTTGAGTGAAATAGATGGGGATCCTGAGGAGGACTGAGAGAGCAATGGTGAGAGAGCGATGTGTGTGGTGTGAATACTGAGTGACAGGAAGAAGACGCAGGTGTTGAATGCAGATGTTGGTTGGAAGAGACGGTGGAGTCAGATTGGCGAAGCGCGAACGGATACGTTGTATGGACATGTGTTGAGGAGGATGTTGAATCATGTTTGAGATTGAAGGGCGCGTTGAGTTTGCGCAGGTGGCTGCGTCAGAGGGGATGGGGGGCGACCGACAGAAGACATAGAAGAAGAGGTGTGGAGGAGGAGTTGGAGGGTTGGGTTGAGGGAGGAGGATGCAACGAATTAGATAAAGTGCAGGGAAGGAGGCAGAGTGAAGGGTGAATTTCTGTTGAGTGCGAGGTGAATCGGCCGACCCCGTACTCGGGGACTAACCGGATTTTAAACCTGATTGACTAATCATTCTAAGGTGAATGCATACCAGCTGTGATTGCAATTTTCTCGTGTGCCTTAATTTCTCATACTTGCAGAGTTTGAAGTTAAGTTTGCTGATTTTCTAAATTTAACAAACAGTCCAAAATAAAGCAAGCAGGCACATACGTACAATATGCTCCAAGCTAGACCAACAGCTGCACCACCAACAGTAACACACACCGGGAAAGTTAAGAAGCTAAAAACCCAAAAGAATAGCTTTGCAAAATATTTGACATGTTTTATATTCGTACTGGCACAATGAGCATGAAATTCCCAAACCAAAAAATACTCCAACGTTACATACACTCTAACATTTCCTAATTATTGTTATTTGGCTATACTAGACACATTTTTGGCGGCACGGTGTAGCTGATTTGAGAATGCCTGTCCGAAATTCAATTCGCA
>JZLH01S0017369.1:9111-22840 GCA_001188425.1 Eucidaris tribuloides | reverse complement strand
GTAACTGTGGTAAATGTAAGCCAATACCTTTAAGAAGTTACAAAATGAGAGTCATAAATTTTGAACTTGAAATCTATGACTCCTTTTGTGGAAAGAGTAAGGAGATATATATAATCAAGAACAAAGAAATTACCCTTGCCTACTACACGTGACTTTACTCAACATTCAGAACAATTAAGAAGTTACAAAATGAAAGACATGAATTGTGAACATGAAATACATGACGCCAATGTGAGGAATGAGTAAGGAGATATATATAATCACAAACAAACAAGTCGCCCTTGTACTACACTTGCCCGTACACAATATTCAGAACAGTTGAGTTCCAAAATGTGGGTCATGATTATGAACTTATATGTGGCTCCTGTATGTTCATAGATAACAAGATGTATATAATTATGAACAAACAAGAAATCATTCGCCTACTACACGTGACTTTACTCAACATTCAGAATAGTTGCACTTCATCATTGACTATGCCATGTGACTTTGTAAAATGGATTTTCCTTCAAATTACCTATCATGGGCAAATTCTCTTGACAAACATGCAGCCATTTTGTTATGTACCGGCAGTAGATTTTTCATTTGTCTCTCTCTCTGTATTTTATGATCGCAACTGCTGACCTATAATCTTTAACAAACATGTCAGAAGCAATGAACAAGTGTGACTCAAACCCATCATCTACAGCTTTCCGGGCTGTGACAATACCACCAGGCTATCCCTGGTTATCGGCATTATACGATGAACACAGGAACAAATACCAAGGCTCACAATTCTGAAATTGTTATGTTACCTAGTCCAAGGTGGACAAGTTTAATTATTATTACATGAATTTATGTTGTTGTTGAAAATATTGTGATAATCTCATAAAAACTATGATCTTCATAAATTATCAACTGTCCACACATGATAAACTGATAATGCTCAGAAACATTAAACAAAACAATAAGATTGTTACATGTGTGTAATATGTACAAATCCAATCTTCATTGTTCTGCACATGGAAATATTCATTGCATTCGTTACATAAACACTATTTGATGTTTAGCACTTTATTTACCAAATTTTTTATCAGCACGTGTTGTATCATGCCATTTATATTCCTTGCAATATGTTCTTTCATTTCATGGTTTGGTCACAATCAGGGAACAAGGTTACTATACAGTAAATTTTCTGAGAAGTGTAAATATCAAAGAGATTTATCTGTTGACCAATGAAATCAATTGTAATCGGAGTTGATCAATGATCACATATTTGCAGATACTTGGACATGTCCCAAAATCTGTTATGTAATCTTTTCTTTTACAATTTGGATTTAAAGTTTAAAACCAGTGAATAGTTCTGTTGAAATTGTAAAAAATACTTGATTTTTTCCTTTATCTCTTTTCCATAGTGATCAATATTTTGCATTCTGAAATGCTTCCATTCTTGAGATAATAATGAAACAAAAAAAGTTTACTTATCATACTGTCTATCAGTCGTCATATAATACTAACATTTCTTCATGCACCTGTGTTCATGTGCCACAAAGATATAAATCTACCAATACCAGTGACTGTGTGTTTTCTTCCTTTGCCCTTAAATCATGAAATTGCTCTCCCTGGGAACTTTTCACTCAAGACAAACCTTCTTCATATATTGTCACAAAATTCCTAAAATTATAACTTATCTTAATAGTTTTTGTTTTGTGTGTATGATTAGGTATGCATGTTGCATGTTACTTGTAATATTCCTTCTACCCATTCATATGTACCATTTTTGCATATTTTTTTATGTCAAAGTGCTTTGCAAGATTTATGAAAAGGTGCTGGATTAAATTAAAATCAGTGCCATGTTATGTCAAATACTGTTTATATGCCATATATTTTGCATACATTTTGCGATTTTGCTTCGAAAAGGGAAATTCACAAGTCAGAGTTTATGTTCTCAAATTTATTGCATCTTCATTCACTTTGTTTTAGGTATATTGGGAAATGGAAAATTTGTATGGTTATGTCATCACTAAATTACCAAAAATAAAACTGCCGTGAAATATTCAGTGTTATAGTAATAATCATTTTATTAATTTTCTTGACACCCACAGAGTGATTCTCAGGTGCCCTTACATTGCCACTGAACTGCTGACAACAAGCCGCTACAAACAGATGGTCGGTAGGGCGGGGCGTGCTGGTAAAGACACCTGTGGGGAGAGCATACTCATTGTCAAACCCAAGGACAGACAACTGGTAAGCAAGTATTAGTTAAAACTTGCCGGTGATCAGACTAAAATCACACAACTATCTTGATCAGATTAACGAATTGATTAATTACTAGTTGCTGTAATGTCTATGTCTGTGTGTTGTTAGGATAACCGTCCATAAACAAGACTGGATTTATTAGTCTATATTCTTTATTGTTCCCGAATCCTAAACCCTTGTCATCTGGTGACATCTTTTGAATGAATGATTGATTGATTGATTTGATTGATTGATTGATTGATTGATTGATTGATTGATTGATTGATTGATTGATTGATTGATTGAGTGAGTGAGTGAGTGAGTGAGTGAGTGAGTGAGTGAGTGAGTGAGTGAGTGAGTGAGTGAGTGAGTGAGTGAGTGAGTGAGTGATTGATTGATTGATTGATTGATTGATTGATTGATTGATTGATTGATGGATTGATGGATGGATGGATGGATGGATAGATGGATAGATTGAATAATGTATTCTTCATTGTTCCTTGATCACAACTCCTTGTCAAAATGTGAAGGATCATCTGATTGATTGATTGGTGGATTGATTGATTGAGTGATTGATCAATTGATTGATTGATTGATTGATCATTGATATATTGATTGATTGATTGATTGATTGATTGATTGATTGATTGATTGATTGATTGATTGATTGATTGATTGATTGATTGATGGGTTGAACGATGCATTGATTAATATGTTCTTCATTGTTCCCTGATTCCAACTTCTTGTCATAAGGTGATGAATATTCTGATTGATTGATTGATTGATTGATTGATTGATTGATTGATTGATTGATTAGTTAATGTAGGGATGGATAAATCTATTCTTTATTCTTCCCTGATCCTAACTTGTTGTCATCAGGTGACAGATCCTCTAAGTGATTGATTGATTGATTGATTGATTGATTGATTGATTGATTGATTGATTGATTGATTGATTGATTGATTGATTGATTGATTGATTGATTGATTGATTGATTGATTGATTGATTGATTAATTAATTGATTGATTTTATTCTTTATTTGTTTTTGGTAATCCAACTCCTTGTCATTAGGTGACAGATCTTTTGAGTGGACCAATGGAAGGCTGTTACTCCAGTCTCATGCATGATGAAGGCAAGGGGATGAGGAGCTTGGTACTATCACTCATCAGTCTGAAGGTTGGCTTCTGTTAAAGCTCAGTGACATGATTGTGAGAAATAAAAAATTCCTTTAGAGTGAAACTGGTTGAAAGATAAGTCAAATGTACACCAGCTGGAGTGGATCTCCTGGCTGGAAGGATTTCTCGTGAGTTTGTTTACTTAAGAAGAATCAAGAACTTTTGAATACAAAATTTTCACAGTAGAATCCCTGCATAGTTTACTTGATTCTAGAGTAGTTTTTACCCCAAGTTGAGGACTATCCCCAATCTTGTCATTTACCTTTAATCTTGCTTATTTATACTGTTCAGTCAGACCGCAGCACCAGCGATAATGAGGCAAAAGTTGGGATTTATTCAGCACACAAGACTTCTCTGTGAACTTTGCATGCTTAATGAGCTAGGACACTTCCTTTTTAAAATTGCATAATTCAGGATCACATTGACATATGATAATAAGATTAGCATGACAACATAGATGATACATGAAACCTAATGACCATATATGTTTCAGTAAATTTGACCACTGAATGATTTATATACTTAAGGTTAAAAGATGATTAAAATATGATTTTTTTTTGTTCTGTTTATCAAGCTCAACTGTTGGCTAAATGTTGTTGCGTCTCCCTTATATTTACATCATTGTAAAGAGAAACTATTCAGCTTTCTTTCTATTTCATTTGTTTTGCTATTTATGTTTTAATACAGTCAGGAACAAGCACAACAATTCAAAATATGATAATGGATTTCTGCATTCCAGGTCTGTGATTGGCCGAGTCCACACCAGTGGCGGGTAATTCAAAACAGACCACCCACTATGGTGACCTTGATGTGCACCTGGGAGTGGAGAGGGCTTGTTTTGTATTCTCTCTGGCCAATCACAGTTTAGTAGAAAACCCCCAGTATCCAATGAAATGCTTTCTCATATTTTTTTCTGCAGCAATTATGTACTCATGTTGCATTTTGCTTCTTCCCGTCTGTACTAAAACTTAACTAGCAAAACAAATGATACAGAAAAAAGCTGAATAGTTATTCTTTACACTGATATAAAAAAATGGACCCAAGGATATTTAACTAGATTTTCAACTGTTCAAAAATTCATTAATATTTTGTTTTTAACATCATATTTTAACCTTCTTTTACACATAAAAAAAAGGAAAATATCAAAATAAAAAAATAGCAGAAAAGTTTGAAATATCTCCTTTAAAATGATATAGTACATTAAACAAATGTAACTTATTTTCAAGGTTTATTTGGGGTGTGAAAATAATATGTTCCAGCTCATTAGATATGCATGGCGTGTTCATGCACGCATACATTCTAAATAAAAGGAAAGGATTTTGGCATGCTACTGCCTCTCTGTGTTCTATAAGTTTTTGTTCTTTGCAGAGTTGATGTCTACAGAGGGCGACATTCAGATATATTCTATGCTGAGCAGGTTTGCTGTTCATCTTTGTATTATCAGATTAATGATAAATTAGATCAAATGCTTAAACTTAAATTCTTAATAACTCAAAGTACTTTAATTTGAACAATTATTCTAATTTAAGAAAAATAAAGTATGTGTTATGATTGGTTTAACCAAATTGCTTAAGCTTCATGTTACTGGGGATTTCTACAACCTATTCATGATTCACTGAATGAATGTACACAGGGATGCCAGTTTTCAGGCAAAAGCCTGAATTCAGGCCTTAGCAATTAATTTTCAGGCCATATTTCAGGCATTTTTGTGTTCAAAATACATCATTGTATACAAATTTCAGGCCCTCTGATGAATTCTAACTGGCAACCCTGTGTACAGTAATGTGCATGGAAACTTCTACTTGAACTAAATATTCCAAAATCATTGTGCAGATTACCACCACAGAGGGCTCCCTCCAGGAATTCATCAAGAACACGCTATGTGGCATCCAGGCCGGAGAGTTCCAGCGGGACCTTGTCGAGCTCTCCCAGAATGCCTTGCAACAAGTCGTGGATCTGCATCTGGTGAAAATGGTGGCTCCGTCTGTTCCTTCCCAAAATGCAATGGTGCTGGAAGTGACCAAGCTTGGTCATGCAGCATTCAAAGGTACATGAAAGTTTATTAACTGCTTTCATGGGACCCTCCCCTCCCTGACCACTCCCCCCCAACCCCCCCCCACCCCCCCCCCCAAAAAAAAAAAATCAAAATTCAGACAAATCTTGCAGTTTTCACAGTGTAATTCGTGATATTAGGTCATTTTGACATATTTACCCTCCATAAGATTTTACTCTGGCGCTGTCCCCGAACAGAAGACTTAGCATTCAAATAGTATATCACACGTAGAACTATAGATTATTGAGAGTCTACTATAACTTGCAAGGCGCAATTTTGAGGTATTTAGTACATGTTCTATGAAACCTGTATAGAATTACATTAGAAGTATAATTTTGGTAAAACAATACATTTTTAACTTGAAAACAAAAGTCAAATGCACTGTGCACAAATTTGTTTTGTTCTCATGTAAATGATTATTTTCTTGTTACAATTTATGATGATTAAGACTTTTATGTTCATTTTGATTAAATTTGTTGAAGAAACTTCAATGAAATTCTTTCTTTTTATATTCAGCATCTTCAAATATGTACATAATAGTTGCAGAAATTGATAAGAAAATGGAAATTTTATGTCTAAATATGACTTTATTTAAATTTCCAGGATCTATTGACATTGACCTTTGTTCCACCTTGTACCATGATGTCAAGGTGGCCTGTGATCATGGTCTGGTCTTGGCCAACTCCCTCCACCTTCTGTACCTTGTCACCCCCTACGACCAAATCGAGTCGGCCAGACCCAACTGGATGATCTACATGAGGCAGGTGAGTTGAATCTGGAATGTACCATTTGATATCTGCAAATAGGTAAAAATTCTCCTCTTTTGTGGATGTTTGGTGAAGTTGAGCATATACATGTCTAACAGTTGAAAATGGTTTTTAATCTGAACAGTTGTTAAGTTTTGTATGAGTGAAGAATGGTACCAAGAAGATTTCTGTTGTAAAAATGTAGACCAGATATTGAATATTATACAGATATTGACTACCAGTACAGGGTGTAATATAACATTCTTTGGACCGTCAGGGAGTTATATTTTCCCAATGGATTATATTTTCCCAAAGCGCACAGCGCTCAGGGAAAATATAACTCACTGACGGTCCAAAGATTGTTTCATTACACCCCCTACCAGTTGATATCTGTTATATTAGATGTCCTTGATGACGCTTATAGGGTAATTTCAAGTTCGGTGTTGGTGTTGAGGACAGAAAATCGACACTGAGCTCAGTTTAGCAGATGATACCGATTGCACATCATCGATTGCACAACACGTAGTGATGTCACGCGCGTCTCATGGTGTAATTGGTTGGAAGTTACACTGATGGCCGAAAATCATGGACAAATGTTACAAAAATTACACTAAATCATTACTGCCTTCCAGTAAAATTGTATGAATCTGAAAGACAGTTTATACTTTTTCTCTATTTCCATATGTAAGGTAAATATCAGTTTGACTAATTATGTCAATTTTTAAGGGGAAAAGCTACTTTCAGCGGTTTGCGTCGCACGGTGAAGCTGTCTCCATAGCCAACACACACGCGCATGGGTGGTATTGAACCGTAAGAGGGCGCCAGACATTCGAAAAGTATATTAATTTCACCAGTTGGGAAAATATAACCAGCTGGGAAAATATAACATTTACGATCCTCGCAAACTGTATCATGTGACAAGCTGTGGCCAATCACATCTTCGTAATTGTGTAAGCCATCTAATATAGTTTTATATCATTGCACATTATCATGAGAATGAAACTGTAAAATAGTTGAGTCGTGATCTAACCCTAACCCTAGCCCTGGCTGTAATCAACTCATGAACTTGACTCAAGTCCACCATATCAAGATAATTATCAAAATCCATTTAATTTCTTCTACATAAAAGAAAATGTACCACTGTGAATAAGTGCCATCTGTTTCTCACCAACCTTTTGTTTTGTAAACTGGTAAATTGTATTTTATATTCATAAGCTTTTTAATATTTGGAAATTGTGTGATTATGTGTGCGAATTTGCTACATATCTGTCAGATTATATCAAAAGACTGAGTATTTTCATTAATGAAAAGACATAGCATGTGCTGTAGTGACAGGTGTTATCATATTCTATACCATGAAAATAGATTATTAATCTTAAAATCCTGGAACAGTTTATAAGATTTCAAGAATGTTGTTGTGTTGTGTGTTATGGTTCACTTAGTCACTTGTTGCTCTGAACTAATACTAGTTAAATGTAAGCAGATCTTGATGTTGGCATTACTAGCCAGTTGGGCAGGTAACTTTTACAGGAAATTTACATGCCAGAATATAACATGGACTCATCATCTCCAAAAAATTTTACCCATCAGCGGGTTAGGGCCATGGGCTGGTGGGGGCTAATATCCAGCCCTGAGTTAACCATTTGAAAATTGTTTTCCTTACAGTTCAGTAGTTTGAGTGATGCAGAGCGAAAGGTTGCCGAACTAGTGGGAGTCACAGAGTACTACATGCAGTGTAAGATGACGTTACGGACCAGCAAGAAGTTTGTAAGTCTGCTGATATTTATCCCCATATCTGCCTTTCAGTACGGTAGTTTTGGAAAGCATTTGAGAACCAAACGAAAATGTCTTTTTCATACAGTGCTCAAACGTTTTTGTCATTTCATACACTTTCCAAAGGTATAGAGACAAGATAACACTGATAAAATGCCTCATGGACACAAGCACCAAGATTGCTTGAAAAGTTAGAAATCTTTCACCTGAGATCAGTCTTACCTACTGTACTGTGCTGACATGTCTGTTAAATGCTGAAATTAGTTGTGTGCACAAATCAATACATGTGTGTGGGTATTTCAATGATAATTGCTCCGAGGATAGTTTCTAAACCTAACATTTGAGAAGTAATAAATTTAGCTTCCTAGCAAAATGGTTCTATGAAAAATGTCATTCACTAATTGAAAATACAGTACAATGTTTTGTCACCCCATCAAGGTTATTATAATTATGTGTGTAATTCTTATATACTCTAACAGCAGATTTAAATATGATTGTCAAATCAATCTTTTTCACTGTATTCACTGTCTTGTAGTCCATTGTGCATGTGGACAATTATCCCCCACCCCCCACATCAAACAATTACCCTCTTGGACAATTTGTCCTAAGAAAACTACTCTTCCAGAAATTATAACCTGGACAACTACCCCCTAAGATACCCCCTAGGACAACTACCCCCTAAGATACTCCCTAGAACAACTACCCCATGGGTAATTGGGAGGGGAGGGGGTAATTGTCCAGAACGTAGCTGTCCTAGAGTCAGTCCGTTGTTTACTCTCACACAGAATGAGGAGTTGGAGAGGCGAGTCTATCCGTTTTTAACCTCACCCTGGCGGCGGGGGGCGGGAGTTGTCAGGTGTTTTTGTCGAGGTGTAGTTGTTTTCAACGAGGAGGAATTGTCCAGAGTATAGCTGTCCATAGAATCAAGTCTCTTGTTTTCCATCACAGAATGAGGAGCTGGAGAGGCGAGCCCGATCATTATCTTCCTCACCCTGCCAAGGAGGGGATGTTGTGTGTCTAGGGCTGATCATTTGTGGGGGGGGGGACGAGGGTGTAATTGTCCACAGGGTACTTGTATACGCTGAATATTTCGCGGTGGCTTTATTTTCACAAATTTCGCGACTTTAGCTTTAACACGAAAATTTTCACTTCCTGACATCTTCCGTACAAAAGTGAATGCAAATACAAAAGAATTGGAAAATATCACTCTCGCGAATTCCCCATCTTGAAGCAAAATCAAGAAAATATATGGACGCAAAATATATGGCGTATACAGTAGTTCTCAGAACCAGTCCATTGTTTTCCTCACAGAATGGGCGAGCTTAGCTTAGGAAGAGCCCATCATTTCTTCCTCACCCTTGGGGAGAGGGTTGTTTGTTGTGCTGGTGGTGTCTAGGTGGTGTTGTGCGAGGGGGAGGGGGGATTAATTGCTCCGAGGGAGTTGTCCGTAGAACCACTCCATTGTTTTTCCACACAGAATGAGCAGCTAGAGAGACCAAGCCCATCATGTCTTACTTCACCCTGCGAGATGGGAAGGGGGGTTGTCGCGGTTGCTGTTTAGATGGTAGTCTGTCGGGGGGGGGGGGTCGGTTGGCTAATTTTCAGAGGGTAGCTGTCCGTATAGCAGTCCATCTCTCCCTCACAGTAATGAGGTGCAAGGGAGGATGGGGAGGTTGTCCAAGTGCGTTGCTAGTTTGGCTGTTGTGTGGGTAATGTCCAGGAGTAGCTGTCCTATAACCAGTCCTCTGTTTCCCTCAACAGAATAGGAGCTAGAAGCGCGAGACCATCGTTTCTACCTCACCATGCATATTGTGCGGACATCATCAAGAGAAGAGCATCTGGCGAGGTGGCCGCCTAGATTCGAGACTTCCTCGCAGGCTTTGTCCAGCTCCCTCTTCAACTCGCTGCCAGCTTCGCCATTCAGTGTGCAAGAGGTTTTTGGAGGTACAGAGCAATTAGTTGTCAAATAGAAATAGTTTGCATATCAAATGTCGTAGAAAGTTGTTACATCTCTTAAGTGCGAGTAAGTTATAAATTCATAAATAAGATTTGATGCTCAGATTT
Source organism: Eucidaris tribuloides (assembly GCA_001188425.1). NCBI lineage: Eukaryota > Metazoa > Echinodermata > Echinoidea > Cidaroida > Cidaridae > Eucidaris > Eucidaris tribuloides. The sequence continues at coordinate 12,811 of JZLH01S0017369.1, read as the reverse complement.
TCGTTTTATCATTTTGTTTATTTTCCTTTGTGGTATTGGTTGTTATGGTTTGGTAAGTTGGTTCTTGAACTTTCAGATTACATTGTTGCTAAGACATTCGCTGGGAATTGTTTTTGGATTGTTCTGAGAATGACATGATAGTTTATCATCATTTGCAATGTAATATGACGTGTTCTTTACTTATGTAACCTTTCGTCACCTGTTATAATTGAGGAGTGGGGTGTAATGCATTTGCATTGTTAATTAGTAGGCCCCACAGCATTGAGATGTCGCCTGAAGAAGCCTCAAGCCATTCATAGAACCTGTGTATTACCCCCCCCGTCCACCTCCACCCCCCCCCCCCCCCCCCCCTCCCCCCCCCCCGCCCCCCCCCCCCCCCCCCCCCCCCCTCCCACCCACCCCCCCCCCCCCCCCCCCCCCCCCCGTCACAACTTTTTTAGAAAGCCCTGGGTACAGTTGAATTTAGACTATGCCTCAGATGCTGGCCACTATGCCTGCAAACATGAAAAATGGCGGCATCTCCAGGACTCTGACCTCTACCCGTGTGGTTGGAAATCCAGACTCACAACACGTCGTCAATGAATGTAGCATGTCTTGCTTCCCCCTTACCCACTCAGATATTGACAAACCCAACTGGTGACTTACCTGACAAATGCATTTTATATTGTAATTAACTTCTTTACACGCGCGCGTACTCGCATCCATGCCACTTCCTGCCAGCGTGCGGGCAGATTCGCACTTTCACGTCTCAAACGTAGAAATTGATTGCTATTCACCTGAATTACACTGATATTCCCGATATAGCAGTTAATTCTTTTGTATTGTTACATTCCTCACAGTACAGATGGGTATTATGTTAGATTCTTTAAGAACCAGAAAAATCGTATAAATTTACAATCAAGGCTCGTGCGTCAATAGGACAAGGATTAACACAAGTTAACAATTACAATAAGACACGCGTTATTCACTGATTAATCCCTTCCTTCACTTCTTCATTTGGTGACTCATCTCTTTTATTGAACTGTGTAACAGCGTCAGGTTTTTTAGGGTAAAACTTAGGGGTTTACCCTCTGGTATTATTTGAATGAGTTGTATATGTTCAAGCAGGAACTTAGAAAACTACATGCTATGTTCGGGTACATTAGCCCAATTACTTTACAAAATCAGATCGTGTTATTTCCAAACACCCTTTATGCCCATAAGCAAGCGTCTGCTAAAATGTACTTTAACTTTGCTGTAGGACAGATTTTTCCTACAAACGTATGTTGTCTGCAAAGTTATATGCTAGTTGAAGTCAGTTAGTTATTTCCTTTCCCGATAACTGCAGCGCCTCTTTGAAAATAAACTCCGACGCACGGGGTTCAGCGGTCCCGCGCGCAAAGAGTTAAACGGTTCCAGAAGTTATAAATATTAACTTTTTGTATGTAGATAGCAATGGTTTATGTAAACGTAATGTATTCTTGTTCATTCACAAACACCTCTGTCTATCTTGTACAGGATTTCCAGGAGTTCGTGGCGCGTTTATCACACTCTGGGGCAAAACTTGGTTTATGACCTGACCTACTGTGCTACGGCTGACCTATTGCCATTTACTTGAACTACCCTGGTGTCAAGCAGCGGTTAGCGCTATCATGTTATAATGCAATCATTTAGGAGGAGATTCAGCTTTGGTCTTCCAGCTAATAAAGGCTTTTTTCCATTCATTTTCATACTTTTTTCTCAGTCAAAGTATGTCATTTCAATTCAATTTGGCTGCTGAGAAGTGAACCGAAATTACATACATTTTTAATGATAGATGTCTGTTATTTACAAATGAAATGGTCTATTGTTAAGTCCTTTTCATCGCTTCCTCAAACAAATTTTGTCAGATTTAATCAAACTTGCTCCATTCCGATTCTACTCTCCATACTGTGAATGATCAAATTAGTCTTGTTGCATCCAATTCTAAGAACTTTTATTATTTCAAATTTGTTGGCTTATAAGGATAAAACCATGCCCATCACTGCATTAAATGTGAAAAGTACTTAAGACTTTTTTGTATGGAATATGGTCCATCAATTATTTAAAAGGCCATCAAGTGCGTTTGACCTATTTAAATCAATGACTTGGAAAAAGATGATCTAATGGACTTCGAACTTTAATTTAACCTATCTACTTACTGGGCAGCAGGGCTTACCACCAGGCCTACACCAATACTACATAATGGAAACGTGTCTACGCTTCACTAGTTTAAGTCGTATTTGAATCAATAGTTGTTGTTGTTTTCTACAGGGTCGTGGCAAGACAACTAGTAAAAGCTGGCTACAAGTCACTGCGTCACTTGCGCCATGCTGATCCAAAGGAGGATTGCTGTCAAATGTAGAGCATCTTCCCTTCAAACGTAGCCCAACAAATTGTTGCTGCTGTCAAAGGATAAGACTCTCTCTGTTTTGAAAATTGTATAGAGTGTGGTAGAAAATTATGAACAATTTCAATGTTTTGGTTGACTGAGTTCATGACTGGAAGTATGCTGATTCACACTGGCCATGTTACTGTATAATTTTACCTATATAAGCTTCTGAAGATTTACTAACATACTGAAAATATACTAAACTATTGTATTCATACTGATTTTTGTTCCAATATAAAATTATGAAATAAATACAACTTTACAAAACAAGATTAACACTAGAAATATTTAGTGCTCTTAAAGTATGATGGCACTTGCACGTTTAACTACAGTTTATCGAACTCTAGAATGTAATACTAACACTAATATCACTACTTCTACCTCTGATAATTGTCAGTAATAGTAGTAGTAGTAATAATGATGATTGATAATTGATGATAATAATAATAATAATAATAATAATACACAACAACGATATACGAACTTCTATGTGCAACTTTTCACCTTAATGCAGGTTTCTATTTGGATGGAATTAAGTGCATTGTTGTGTTTATGCCTTAAAGGCAGTGGATTCATTTTGCAAACATCCCGCAGAACCGGAAGATAATAACCCATGCCCTTAGGCTATTGATGAAGGTATAGTCTGTGGAAATTTTGGGTCAGTGGACTGCCTAAATTTAAAAAATAGCAAAAGAAAAACACATAGCCGTTTAGATGTACGTTCTATGCCGTAGGATTTTTTTCTCGCAGAGAAAAAAATTCAAATCTGATCTAACGGCTCACTTATAATTCCATTAAAACTGAGTTTCCAGCCTCTAATATATTTGCCTGGAAGGTTCCCAGATGGCATTTTCTTCTAAATGCCATTAGTATTTCCACCAATTGTAATTTTTAGGCCATGCAAAAGAGATCCACTGCCTTTAACAATATCTAAAGATATAATTGTATTCACGATGTCTCAACAGCGTGAAACAACAACAATGCAGTTTCTTTCATCACAGAGAAACTGACTTTATCTCTTTACACGCTGAATTGTTCTTTTTATATTTTCTATTGAATTTTACATTCCTCATTGCCGGTATTAAAAATGATTAATTTTTTCTGTTACATGTTACTTAAGCACACAAAAGCTATTTTTTAGTGTCTTCCTTTACAAAAGGCTGAGAAGAAACAATAACTATTACAATTTGTTCAATTTAATTGTGTCATTGTGCTCATATGCACTAAGTGTGCCAAAGGGTTAAAAGCAGAAAATTTGATGGCGCTTAAGGCCAAAACACTAATAGAATCGGAAACAAAAGAATTATCCTT
>JZLH01S0017347.1:59581-71128 GCA_001188425.1 Eucidaris tribuloides | reverse complement strand
ATCATGTCCCCCCGCATATTAAAGTGTGCGTGTGTGTGTNTGGGGGGGGGGGTGTAGGGTGGGCATGCCACCCTTGTCCCTCACCTCTTGACACCTATGAACAATATGCAAGTTGTGGATGGGTAGATGCTGAGGGAGAGACATAAACATTGCCTCATTGCAGTTGAACAGAATATCAACAACCTCCTCCTCTCGTGGTTCAGGTTAATGACCTTCAGGCTATGAAGTGCTTAAAATGCAATACCATAGAAAGACCTTCAGAAAAGAATGAAAACAACACTAAGTTAACATTCGGCTGTCACGTTACCGGATGACAGGTCTGTTTTGATGTCAACACATTGGTATCAACGGGTTTCTGTGCTGCGAAATCTGGGGTGTTTAATTTAACACACAGGGTGTTACACATTATACATACCAGAAATGTGTTAGTTTCCAGCTGCCTTTGGTGTTAAATATATAATTCTTGGGGTAAGAATTTTGTAATTTGGTGTTAGAATAAAACCCAGAGTGATGAAATGTAATACCACTGTGTGGTATATACAGGGTGGCCCAGAAAGAATGCTACGAGTATGATCGCTAATTTCTTCACCATTATCGGCAAAATGTAATTAATTTTTATTTCGTTGGTTAGAATATTCTTTTTCCAATAAAATGATACCAAGATCATTGCTTTTGAGTAAGGCGTTTTGATTATAGGGTCATTTTTCGGAGGCAATGCAATTTCCCAAATTTGCTAATTTTTTAACAGCAGCTGTCATCGGAACGTCGAGATTCTGGCGTCTCAGCTTGCCATATCGGACAAACCGCAATGACAAAGGGCTGGAATGCCCTCGCTTTCATAAGGAAGACGATGCGAGCTACATCTCCATTGTCATCGCAGTTTGTCTGGTATGGCATGCTGAGACGCGAGAATATTTTGGTATTCTGATGATCACTGGAGTATAAAAAATAATAAATTTGGGAAACGACATTGCCTCCGAAAAATAGCCCTCAGATCCAAACAACTCAATCAAAATTAATGATCATGGTATCATTTTGTTGGAAAAAGAATGTTCTAACCCATGAACTAATCACCAATGACATTTTGTGAATGATTTTGAAGAAATCAACGATCGCATCTGTAGCATTCTATTTGGGCCACGCTGTATATATTGGACAGTACCACATGTGTTACATTAAAGTCACCAATGTTTTCAGTGTGCAAACAGAATATAACCTGTCATGCACTGTTAAAAGCGTGTTTAGCATAACCATGAGTGTTTAGAAAGTGATAGCAAATAAGTATTTACAAAATGTATGATTAGATTAATGATTTACTGTTTAAAATTTGGACACCGATAATTTGATATCCGACGTTTAGCCTCTGAAAATATTTACAAAATGACAGCAAGAATGTGTGTAGAAAACTGTTTATTCGCTAAACACGGTGTTTACAGTGCGGGTTATGATATTCCTTCATTTTAATTTCTATTTTTTCAATGACCCCATCAACGGGCAAAAATACAATAAAGGCAGAATGTCTCTTTTGCATGCCTAAAATTCAACATTGTGCAAAATCACTGGTATATAGAAGAAAATCTCATTTAAGAACCTTTAGAAAAGTGTCGGAGCTAGAAACGTAGTTTTAGTGGAATTATAGTAAATGATTGACTTCATTTTGATTTTTGGTCTACAGTTCCACAAATTTTACAAGTGGTACGAGTCTATTTTTAGACAGCGCATATAGGTCTTTTTTACCGCCATGGTGAAATACACATGTACTGTACACGTAGATGACCTTGCATTCCTTCCTGTGTCTGATCATCTGATGCATTCCAGCACAACCGTCTGGTATTACTGGTATTACGTAAGTACTGTAATCAGCCTGATATACCCATGAACCTATACTGTAGGTCCAAGAAATTATAGTGAGGTTTGAACAATGTGCCTAGGACATACACTACACAACTATTGGTTTCTCGTGCATTTGTTTAAAATCCAAGCGATTTCTGATCTTCAGATTTCACAGGCAAGTATACTTGTTAAATATCCCAAGGGCATGACTAATGTTTTACTGTGTTATGGGAGGGTTGCAAATGAGATTTCCTACCTTTAAAGCACGTTCCTTTCTCCTTAGGTATGATGATGTCACGACGACGAATATCATGCCCGGAGTATATACGGTGATGACATTTCGAAGAACGGCGCCACATTTTACAAAACAAATTAGCAAGTGTGTCCGTGTGGCGGGAAAGTGCCTTTTTCGAGGTCAAGGAGTTCCTGTTCACTTAATAACGGGCGGAAGTATACTTACGGTATGGATACCACTTCATCAGTTTGTATCGTACGTCTGCGTGGGCAGCATTTTTTTTTAATTCTAGAATGGTGGAGGCGGAGGGGTATATGTCCATCTCCTTCAGCCCATGAATATCAACATGTGGAGAGTTAGCTGTATATATGGGGAGATAAACACGAACTTTACATTATTTTGCCTGACAACAAAAAAGAGAAATTTCATTTCTCACGTCTTTAGCACAGCAAAATAAATAGATGACAAAATGATGAATAAATTAATGATCAAATAACATAACATAACATAGTTACGTAAATAGTACAAAAAAGTATGACTGTTTGAATGAATTGTTACATGGATAAAAAAGGGCATAAAGAAAATAATACAAAAACGGAAATAAAATAAATAATGAAATAAACAAAAATAAATAATATCTAAATAAAGGACTAAAACGGGATATAGACGTTCTCTTAGATATGAACACATCTCATAAGATAATAAGATTAAATCATAATTGTATTTTTGTAACACATTCACTTTGGGGCTAACTTGGAATTAGCATTCGCAAATCAAGCTCAATGTAGCCAAAACGCTCTAAATGAAATTATAAGTAATATGAATAACACTTATTTAACACGTCAACGTCTTAAAACAAAACACCACTTGACCTCTTTGAATAGGTTAAAGGTCATAAAGGGGTCAATACCATATGAACTGACAAGGTCTTAGTCAATGATCCATGGGATCAAGTTTGGCCATAATACATAAAACCATATAAGTGCTAGAGCGAAAAGAAGAATATGAAGTTATTGCTCCAATTAACGCTGATTAACACCAAAACACGTTTACATCGCAAAATTAACATGTTGCAATGGTAAATTATTAACACTTAGTACTTGATTATAAATACTGTAACATACGTTTGCGAATTGCACTGTGTGTTTTAAGGACACGTATGTTCGTATACACTTGTGTTTGTGTGTGTGCGTGTGTGCGTATGTCTGTGTGTGTGTTGCGCGTGTGTATGTGTGTGTGTGTGTGTGTGTGTGTGTGTGTGTGTGTGTGTGTGTGTGTGTGTGTGTGTGTGTGTGTGTGTGTGTGTGTGTGTGTGTGTGTGATGTGTGTGTGTGTGTGTGGTGAGTGTTGTTTGCTCCGGCCGTGGCGGGATCAATTATTCACACTAAGTGACTTTTTTCTCAATCATCTCACTTTTCAATATTAACAATACCCCAACGTCACGGTGCGTAGGATACATTTAAAAATAGCGAATTTCTGTGAGGTTACTTTCAGGTTGCCCCCATAGTTCTGTTTGTCGAAAAGAGCAGTCTTCAATTGAGAACGTTTCAACCGTCCTCAGCCCCCACTAATATTGACCATTCACGGTGATCCCAGTCTTGGGCGGAAGTATTAAATATCTGCCAATTTCATGATGCATAAACATGCCCAAAGGACAAAAATCCATTTGGCAGAAAATCATACGGACAGTGAAGACAAAAATTGGTATTTCATCTCGCATCGAGGAGCTAAAAGATGAAGTTATATCCGTGTCCATGTCACTTTAACTGTATTTGTGATAGAACATCATGTAACTTTCCCAATTACGATATACCTTGCAGCAGCGAAGCAACTATATGTCAAGTAGTATCATTTTGGTCAATATGTAATCTTAATATCGTTAATGCAGCAGTGTTTTTGTTTGTGTTTGTTGTGGGCGGGGGTTGTCCGTCGTTGTTGGCTATCTATAAAAATTGTTTAAAGACACTACTATAACATGTGAAAGGGCCCCATTAAAAAAATTGTCAAACTTTGCCTTATCTGAGCATATCTGAGCAGTGTTTGGGAAAGCGACAAATGAAACACCGCGAGGAGACAGCAAACTTCAGAAGCCTTATGCTGGTACGATCAGTTTAAAGGCTTAAAGATAAAGATCTGAACATGAATTATTGTCAGCTTGAAAGAACTCTCGAACACCAGCAGATCTATGGAGCGAAAACCCTCCTAGTGACCGCCCAAATGATTTAAAATTTTTAAAAGCCAGATGATGAATCGTTTTCGAGCTGCAATTTTCTTTTTCAATTGCTTTATTTGTAAAACCTTTATTCAGAGGCACAGGAAGCAGCATAATCATTAAGTTGATTTTTTTTAGCTGGAAAACACTTATTAAATGATTGCGCCTTTAAGATCAATTTACTTCAGGGCTAAAAATAATTTGAAAATAAAATACAATGTGAAATAATTTATGAGTAAAATATATTTAAAGTGAATTATTGGTCCAATAAATATCTATACTCAGAGAAAAGGGGGTTCGTGAAGATGTTCCGTATTTCGTTCGGAAATGCGATAACTGTTTTTGGAGTGGGCTGGTTGCGCGCACCTTTAGCACCTTCCTACCCTAATTGGTGCCGTCCAAGAACCCATCGTATACGTCAAAAATCTGCTAAAAGCAAACGTGGTGTTGAGGAAATGTGTGAAAATGGGGAGAAAAGCGTCTAAAAAGAAAGACCCCTTAAGCCTTCTCTCTTCAGAATGCACGTATAAAGTAAATGATGCCGCTGACCCGTATTGTTTTATGTCTTCCTGCTTAGCTGTTTAGCCCAAGGTATATATTTTGTCGGTTCCTGCGGAGTATACTTGCAAGGTGTCAGAGGTGGGCATTCAAGGCCAAGAAGAAGACATGTACATTGTCATGGTGTATTCGGGGCGTTAGTCTCTACCTATATAGCACGTAGGTAGTTTAAGTGTGTAAAAGTGGATGATAAATACACGTGCCTGAGCAATACCTGGCAACGCGTGCTGTTTATCTATATCGCGGAATTCCATGCCCCAAGGACTCCTCTTTTACGCTGAAGTTTTATACTAGAAACCTGAACGAAAATTTGGCATGAAGATGATGATAACGATGATGAGTGAGGATGATAATATAATAATAATAATAATAATAATAATCAATAATAATAATAATAATAATACAATAATAATAGTCATAGTAATAATAATAATTATTTTATTATATATAATTATTTAAAATAATTAAATAAATGTATACAGAAGGAAGAACGAAGGAAGAAGAAGAGAGCAAGAGAAGAAGAAGAATGAAGAAGAAGAAGAAGAAGAAGAAGAAGAAGAAGAGAAGAAGAAAAGAAGAGAAGAAGAGAAGAACAGCTTGACGGTGAGGCGGACGCTCTCTAACCACTAGGCCATCCACAGCCGGTGATAATATACAAAAATGATGTTATTACTGTAAACAGTCTCTAGTGCTGCCGTTGGAACTATGACCTCCGAGTTGGGTGGACTGTTCTATTTTTCCGAGGGGCGCACCCCGAGGCGGAAAATAGAAACAGTCCGTGTAACCGAGGGCGTCATTAGTTTCAAGCAGAGACCTCGGCCACCAATACATATTTGTTTCATATCTGTCATCGATAACGTACACGCTGTTAATGTCCCACAGAGACTGAACGAATACGTAACACACCCAACACCACACCACACACACAGCACACTCAACACACCAACACACCTCAACACACACACACACACCGCACACACAAAAAAAAAAAAAACTGTATTACACTTCCTGCAACAAAAGTGTGTGTCTTCATTTACGAACACGTTTGGTTAAGATTTTACTAGGACGTGACTCAGTGAGCATGCATATTGCCAAAAAAAGCACGATAAACATTATTTTTTTTTATTATTAAGACCATTGCGACATATTTTTAACGTTGGTGTTAATTTTGGTGACTTTTCTTATAATGCCGTTAAACGACTATAGAACCTGATTGACGTCAATTACTAAGTGTGACGTCATCTGATAATAGCGACTGTTTCGGATTGACGTCAGCAAGGGCGACACTTCCATGGATCAGTTGGAAAGTGAGTGCAATCGCATGATGTCGCAAAATTGACCAACCAGGTATACAAGAAACTTACATTGACAGGATATAATATAGGCGTGAAAAAATATATAAAATAACCTACCTTGACAACCACTTGCCTAAATGGGCTGTTTCGTCATGTATGCGTAAGTATCATGTGGCACTTTTTCTTTTACAAATTGCTAATCATTCGCATCATAATTCATGGCACTTCTAGCTACCAGTCACGTCTATCGTCTTGCAATTCATGCGATTGGCTATCACGAGGAAAAAATGCACATCTGCAGAGCCAGTAGTCTGACAGATAGGCTTACAGCAAGCAAGCATAATATGTGTGGTCGTACACATTTTTTTTTTATCAGAGAATTCTGTAACTACTCTATCTTCATACTTTTAAACACATTAGAAGCGGCCCCGGTATCAATAGGCCTTTGGAAAAATTGTGTTATTTATATTCATTCATTTTATTTTTTATTTATATATTTATGTATGTATGTATGTATGTATGTATTTATGTAGTATTTATTTATATTATCCTATTTTTATTTATCTAATTGAATGGTCTGCGAAAAGGAATAACACTGTGCTTTAAGAAGTGGACCATGCTTCTTTAAAATATATGGGGTTGAATAACGTTTCAATTTTTTTTTTGTGCAATATTCGACCCCTCCCGAAGCCTCACCGGACAGAAAAATGTGCTCCATTTTACCTACCCCTCGAAGCATGTCGAGAAGAAGAGGCGTCGGATCCTTGGTTGGGGTGCAGGACCACGGCGATGCCCCCCACCCCCCCCATGAAAATATTGGGGGGGGGGCAAAATATCGATTTTGGGCCCCCCCCCCGGCCCAGAGTAATTTTGAAAACTTGAAAAATTCCCCGTAATTAATAGCCAGCAGGGTGGGAACCAATACTAATGTTTTAAAAGCATTGAAGAGCATAAAAAAAAAATCCATGAAGACGAGGCGCGGACGAGGCCATAAAATACGAAATTTATAACTTACCACTATTGGCCATTTTCGCGCGCTTCGCGCGCAAATTCTAGTAGTTTCACTATTTGCGCCGGAAAATTTTGGCAACATTTTTTTTCAACTTTTGGCCCCTCCCCCCCCGGGCCCGACGCGCGGACCCCGACTCCGAAACATAGGATCGGACCACCCATCTGGTGCCGAGATATGTAAAATCTTCGATTAAGTGAGGCCCATGTGTCTTTTCCCGAGTTACTCCCTGCTCTAAGTAAATGCTTGTCTGAGAACCCCAACATGAATGCCATTGCATAGTTGCGGCAAGCTAACTTAAAGCAGGGGAAGGTATTTGCAGACTCCTCCCACAGCACATTCATATAAAATCAACTCAACCGCTTTACATTATTTTACCACGATAACACGTGTTGTGGGAAATCTGAAAGATCACGCAGTAACCCTGCGGAATTTGAAAAAAAAATGCGGCAAAAACTAACTGCCTTTTAGTGTATGTTCCTAAAAATGTGGACTTGTTGTTTTTCGGCAAGAAGACACATAACGGTCAAAGTCAAAGTCTTAACGGTTCCACAATAATTTCAGCTAAAGCTGAGTTTCTAGCTTCCAAAATACTTTGCTGGCAAAGGTTCTGGAAAATATATCACGCCTTCATTTAAAAGGCCTCTACTACTAATCAGTGTAATTACCAGGGCGTTGTTAATTGTGTTAAGGTTATGTTAAAGCCCCTCAAATAAAGTTCTGCAACTCAAATTTGAGCTCCCCGTTGATATCTCTCCTATAGGATTGGATAGCTGAATCTCTTGACTATTGGTATCCATTGAAAAGGCCTGTTTATTTCCCTTTACCGGCTCTTTAGCCCTATGATTGATGGATTCATAGGAATGTGAAGACCATTTTAATAAGGGGCCAAGTATGAAAAATGGGGAAACAGAAATATGCGTCAAAACATAGGAGCCATTTTAAATATGATATTCTCTACTATGTATGTACTAACCTTCTTTCGTGTTCCGAAATGTTTGTTCTGCCTGGTGAGGACGAGTGGGTAAATGTGTGTGTTTAATGAGGTGTATACTTTACGTGGTACTGGTTTCTCTTCTAATGCAATGTAATTGTGTGTGATAAGAGTATTTCTTGTTCATATGACTTTATAAAATATTGGGAGATATATGTAATCACTCAGCAACTTTGGTTTAGCTGTGTTAATAAAGACTTTCGCTGATTTTCAAAAGCAAGCCCTCCTAAGTAAAAATTTGTGGCTTACCAGATATGTTCATGGATACCAAATGGTTGCAAACCCTGGTTAAGTAAAGTCTCTATCTCAATTTAGGTTTTCGAACGCGATAACGGATGTGTTCATATAATATTTGCGGAAAACCACGTGTTTGCAAAGATCCCCAACCGCTCTTTTCCATTGTCGCAGAGACATTTATCATGCATTTCACGACTAATATACATATGTCGACTTTTTAGACCGAAAGAGAGGTCCCACATACTTCTCATTGACCCATTCTAGTATTGGACATCAGCACTCTGGTTTAAAAATCCTCTAGCTTACAAGTAAAAAGAGAACTCCTAACAAAAAAAAGCAGAAGCCCCAAGGGGTTGCATAAAAAAACCAATGAATTTTATTCTAAAAGGCGAATCACCAGTGTGAAATTTTTGAGCTAGACATCAGATTAAATCCTTACCAATCACAGTAGGGAAAATTTACTAGTATAAGAAAAAACTCTCTTTGTGATAACTTCGGTTAAATACATTCACCAACACCCTTGCGAATATCATATTAATCTTTGCCAACCGCCCTGGCCACCCACCCTCCCTTTCCCATCACATGGAGCAGGCAAGGATGAAAACAGATGCGTAAAATCGGAAATTTTTTCTATTTTATCTATAGCCAGAGACTAGTGACGAGAAGTACTATACGTTAAGCTATCTTAACAAAAAGTGAGAAGCGAGGATGAAGAGTCCTCACACCTACTCGTTATTAGACCATCTGATTATAAACACCAATAATTAAAAAATGTCCCCACCTCTTATGCCTCTCTATATCCTTAATATGAGTCCGCCATTGGTTAAAAGGGCATAATCCATGTCACGAAGCCATTCAGAGTTCTGCATAAAAAGCGAAGCTAGTTCACTGTGGCACATCAGCCTGGAGCCACCATGACACAACCACCCGCCTGATTATGAAAAATACATTTTCCACAAACCGCCAACCACCCATAAAATATGCATACCATGTAGTTGGTTGCTTAATGTCTGGTGAAGCCCTCCCAGCAAGCTTCCAGGTTGCTTAGAGGCAACCCTTTGTCAAAATAACAGAAAGTATGCATAAAATGTTCAAATCACCCTATGTAAATAGTGTATCTTATTTATAGTGTACTGATGGAGGTAAAAAACGTATGCATAATCTAGAACAGAGACTGGAAATATGCCCACCATAAAAGTGACACTGGCAAACATATGACAAGGGTTCAAGAATATACCGAGCCGTCCAAAATACCGAAAAAAATATGAGACGTTAAATGTTTTTCCCATAAACGGAAAGATATGTTTTTTCTAGAAACCAGCTGCAAAATTTTGTGATCGGAATCAATTCCTGAAGTTGAAAGTGCAAAAGATGCGTGTGTCGATTTTTAGATGTTGTTAGAATATGTTGGTATCGTGGTATTTCGGATGTAGCTAAGCCCACTAGAAGTCTCTGGGTTCCTAGACCAGTACAATTTTTTGACGCTGTAAATTACACCACTCTCGACCCCGACCTTTTTTTAAAAAAAAAATACCTCCGGAGACACTATCCCACTCCTGGCCCTCGAGAGTCAAGGACTCCCTAGTATTGCTGGGAAACGACAAAGCCCATTGACTGGGAAAAGATAATGCACGTTTTCTCTTAAATCAAATCGAAGATGGTAAAATCTAAATGTCTGGAAACAACATTGCGCAATGATTTACCTTTAGGGACCTAGTTTCATAGTAAAGCAAATTGTATGCCATACTATTCTTCCTCGCCGAACAAAAGGAAGTGGCCTCTTCCGGAGCTTGCCCACAACCCCTTGCTACAAACTAATGTATGCAACATATGGGCCATTTTTGGTAATTGTAAAATGTATTCATCAACAAACAGGGTGAAAAATGACTTTTCAAACCTGGTGTTCAAGAAAGAGAAAACATAGGCGTCTATTTGATATATATGGTGTATATTGCTATATTCATTTTTGGGGTTCGATGAGTAATCCAATTCTAAAAAAAATAACTACTAAAAATTTTGAAAAAAAAAACCTATGGCCCAGGGGACTACCCATATTGAAGAATCCTAATCACTTATTAAAGAATTATATGGCATAATTGATTAGATATTCAGGCCTATAACTTGAGTTGGTTATTACCCAAAAGAGTTTGTTTTTTTTGTCAAAGAGAGATAATTCTTGATTTTTTATGCACCACCCTTGTTCAATATTAAGGGTAAGGGTAGCTTTTTTTTGCATTTTTCTTTCTCCACTGTATTATTTATTGAAGTGCGTATATATTGCCAAACCGCAGCCGGCACAAGAAAACATTTTTTTTCATGTCGATAACCGCCGTAGTGGCCAGTAGCCATCAGAAGGAGTGTTACAAGGGAGTGGTTTACTCCCACCGCACGTTACGCTATGCGGGTTTAAAAAATTCATGGCGCTTGTACCCGTACCGACGGCCTTGGCCTTCTGAAACCCGTTGACATGTACCACCGACCATTGATCCGCGAAGGAATTTAGGCGGCTCCGAAAAGTTCCTACCCAAACTGGCGTCCGATTCCGAATCGGGCTAATATTAGTGTTTACCTTTATTCATTTTGTTTCGCCCATAATTATTATTATTCTAGCTTGGTAGGCATTAAATTGGGACATAATATAACAGGCATTCCCAAAAGAGTAAAGGTCACACTTTTCCAAGGCCTACCTGGGGGCTGGGCTTAGTCCCCGCGTACTGTGATTTTACGTATGCTGACAGATACCCGCGAAATTTGTCACTAATCCTTAGCGGATTAGTTCATGGGGTGTCTATAAACTAATGTCAGACAATCAAATGAGCAATAAAACAATGAAATGTCCCCAAGAGAATCCCATTTCTGCGGTGATTAGACACAAATTCAATCTACACAAAAAATGACAGCTAGTGTGACATCGCGGAGAATGTCATCGCAGGTTACAACGATATGCGGTACGCAGTGTTTATTTCCTGCATTCCGCGCAATTTTCCCCCCCAAAACACTTACTTGTGTATGCGGTCCTAAGCCAAGCTATAGCGGACCGACATACGAGGGGGGACCCACTCTACTGGTAAAAATAACGAACAAATTTTGGCCCTGGGTGGATTGAATAATTCCTTCCAGGCCAAACCTGGACAAGAAGTTTTGTTCAAAGACAATAGGCAGAAATTTTGAAAC